>PITA01010632.1:0-70561 GCA_004023965.1 Spilogale gracilis
GTGTAAGGTGGTATCTTAGAGTGGTTTTGATTTGAATTTCCCTGATAGCTAGTGACGCTGAACATTTTTTCATGTGTCTGTTGGCCGTTTGTATATCTTCTTCGGAGAAGTGCCTCTTCATGTCTCTTGCCCATTTTTTGATGTGTTCATCTTCTTTTTGGGTGTTGAGTTTGAGTAGTTCTTTATAGATCTTGGATATTTGCAAATGACACTACAGATAAAATCCACACTTTAGATGTAAGGACAGACAGACTGAAAGTATAGGTATGGAAAAAAGTATTTCATGCAAATTGTAATCAAAATAAAGGTAGAGTATTTTTTTTTAAGATTTTATTTATTTATTTGACAGAGGGAAACACAGCAAGAGAGGGAACACAGCAGGGGGAATGAGAGAGGGAGAAGGAGGCTTCCCGGCAAGCAGGGAGCCCAATGTGGAGCTTGATTCCAGGACTCTGGGATTATGACCTGAGCTGAAGGCAGAGGCTTTCAACTGAGCCACCCAGGTGCCCCAGGTAGATTATTTATACTCATATCAATCAAAATAGACTCTGAAGGGGAAAAAAAGGCTGTAATAAGAGACGAAGGTTTTTATGTAAGATAAAGGGGCTAATCCAACAAGAGGATATAACATTTATAAACATTTAAAGACTTTTTCTATGAGATTGGTGGTGAAAGTAATAAATATAATTTTATTTGGTATTTTATAACAAAATATACCAATATTATAACTCAGGTAATCCATATTTTCCAAATGACCAATACACGATATTATAAAGTCATATATAGATGGCATACCCATTCAAAGTATAAGATATATCAATGGATGTCATTAGAATACAACATGAGAAATTCATTGCTGTGATTTCAAAGTCCACATTGAAATTAACATAAGAAACAACTGCTTGTTGGGTTTTGGTGTAGTATCAAAAATAATATTCATATTTATCTGAAAGATTATCAAAATACTATTTAGTTTTCCAATTACATACTGCAGGAGGCCATACATTCTTCATATGCTTTAATCTAAACAACACATTATAATATATTGATTGTGGAACAAACTTGGGAACCCAGATGGATTCTATTTAGCCTGAAATTAAAGAAAATTATAAAAATGTAAAAAACTCTTCTCATATTTTTTTGGTTTTGGAAAAGTCAGTGACTGCCAGGAGCCTCCCCGTCTCGCAAGCTGAAGGAGTCACCGTGGGGAAGATGGCCGTCTGAGCATAGCTCCTGCACAGGAAAACTCACTGAATTTTCACAGGGAGTCTTACCTCTCCACTCTTCAGAAGACCTCCCCTTCCTGCGACAGAATAGGAGCCTCCTGCGACCTCACCCATGGGACCTCAACCACCTACGACCTCACCACCCAAGCTCATACCTCTTCCCCACCCTGCTGTCCTCTTTTCCTGTCGGCTATGGATGTGGGGAGAAAGAGGCAGAAGATGAGACCTCCTGAGGACAAGGGGGATCCTACCTGCCAAAGAACACCCCAGGGATCCACAACTGTGGACACCCACCATGCCGATCTCCTCCCTTGGGGCTTTGGGAAATAGCAGGACCTGCATGGGTTTGTTGGCCCAGTGACAAGGTACTTCCTCCAATCATCATCACCCTTAAAAGGTCACAACTCATGTTGAAAAGCCCTACATTCCCATTCAAACAGAAACCTGGATCTTAAGAAACTCAGGTCAAAGGCAGCACCTTTCTGGGTAAATCGCTTTGCAGCTGAGCTCATATGCAATGGTTATGATCCTTTCTAGTGAAATTGGAAGCAACAGCTCTGAATCCTGCGGGGAGCCACCCAGTCTCACAAGCTGATAGAGTCACTGTGGGGAAGATGACAGTCTGCGCACAGCTCCTGCCTCACCGGAAAACTCACTGACTCCCATAAGTCTCAGTGAGAAGGTAGCAGTAGAAGCACAGCTCCTGCCGCCACAAAATAACCCCACTAGGCCTGACGTGGTCACAGCGAGGAAAGGTCAGTGTGATCCTTGCCCCTGCCATTGGTGGGAAACTGGTGTCTCCTCTTTCTACTGATTGGTCTTTATCCTAAAAGCAAAGCACTATATCCTTGACAGGGCCCCAGGGTGTTCTAAACCAAACCGAAACCCCTTGCAGTCTTTGGATCTATTCAAGAGTGTAATTTTTGCACTTTCCCTTTAAATCTCCTGTGGATCTGTGGGGAGATTGTTGAGGCTTTTGAACTGTCAAATGAATGGTTAAATATAATAATGAGGTATTAGTAAGAGCACCGTCCTGCATACAGAGGATCTATAAATACAGTCCTCCATGATGCTTACTCACCCAGTCACTAAAAAGAGGCTTGTACAAGCACTTTTAGTTTTGCAAAATAAGTTACACGTCTCTTTAGGATGATGAATATGCCAGACAGACTGACTCCTGGCCGGTTTGTTAGTAACTTAGCTTTAACTGTAACTTTGTATGCAACTAACTCACCTAAGCCTCTTAATTACTTTGTTATTTCCTTTCTTTTCTGAAAGACCTGCTTAAAAAACACCACAAGATTAATCTACCCTTTATTGTCTGGAAACAGATATAAGAAATTATAAAAAACCTTACTGATCAAACTTATCTCCATTTTGGTTAAGGGATTTGACATAAATTGTCGACACATACACCTGCAAAAATATTTTTCACTGATCAATGCACTGTATTCTCTGAAATCATCTACTGTAAAAGATTTTTCCTTTTAATCTATAATTTGTTGCCTATAAATAAAGACACTAAAACCAGCAAGAGAGAGATGCCTGGCATGTTATCGAAAAGAATCTTCAGGGCTCTCTCATTATTCGTTCACCGACACCGTCCTTCCTTTGTGGACTCCTGGCTCAGCCGGAGTTGGATCCAGCAAGTTACTTTTTATAAATATATTTTATATTAATGGGTTATGGATTGCTACTGTTATTTTAAAAGGTATTAATAATTATTTTATAATTTAATTTTAACTCCTATCAAGATAACATATAGAGAGATGATATTGATATATGGGCATATAGAGATACAGATTAAGATGTAGAGGTAGTCATAGATAAAGACAGACACATAAACAAATATATGACTCAAATAAACAAAAGTTCTTTAGGATCCTCAATAATTTTAAGACTTGAGCACCTGTCAGTAGGTTATGCCTCTGCCTTCGGCTCAGGTCATGATCTCAGGGTCCTAGGATGGAGGGCCACGTTGAGCTCTCTGCTCAACAGGGAGTTTGCTTTCTCCTCTCTGCCTGCCTCTGCCTAGTTGTGATCTGTCTCTGTGTCAAATAAATAAATAACATCTTTAAAAAATAATTTTAAGACCATAAGGTTGTAAGATCATTATATTTGAGAAAGGTGATATGTTTATATATCTTCATGTACTGTGTCCTATCTGTGTCCCAAAGATTTACTTCTTTTCAAAATTTCCCTACTAAAAGACATTTCCTAAAATAACACTACCATCACATTGCATCTCCTTGGCTTTCTTTTGCTATTCAGAGTAGCGTTTATCTCTGTTCAGAATTTCATATTTTCATTTATATTTTTTGTTTATCTGTTTATTTTCTGTGTGTACCACTGGAATACAAGTTCCATAAGGAAATGAATTTTGTTTGTTCACCACTGTATCCCCAGTGTTGGAAATAGTGCTCAATTAATAACTGCTGTGTGAGTGATTAAATGAATAAATGAAAATGAGGAAAATGGCAACATCCTCTCAAATATTATTTTATTGTACCCAAGGTATTTTTCCCTAGTTATACATTTGATGATGTCACTTCAGGGATTAGAATTTTTATTGTTTTTCTGTCAGAGTCAAATTTTTTAACCAGACATCCAAGGACCTCCATAACTCTGCACTTATGTCTCCACACCTATTGTTTTGTAATGTATGCTCTAGTAACTTGAAACTACGCATAGTCGCCTAAATATCATATGGTTACTGGTTCTACTGTTTATAAAGCTCCTTTAATTATCCCCTACACAAAATGAATAAAATAGATATATGAGTAGACAAATAATAATCCTCTTCCTTTAATATTCTCTTTATATAATTCTCATTATTTAATAATTAACTTTTAATATTTATTATTATATTTTAAAACCTCAGATCAAGCAGTCAAACAAGTGGTTCCACTAGATAGTAAAAAGACAGAAAACAGTAAAGCTTAGTGCTGTGGTGTGAGTATGTACTTGTAGAACTTGGGTGAGGAGGTTACTTTTTGTAATATAGTCATAAAAATTCCTCTTCCCTGAGATAATACGTCAGATGAGACCTTAATTACAAGACAGAATCAAATATTTGGAGATCTAAGAGAGATGAAACAGCAACCACCAAGTCATTGATGTTGGAAAAGACTTGATATATCCTCACAAAATTAAAATCTCAGGATGACTGGAGCCAATGAAGGATGGCATGAATTACAGTCAAAAGCCAGACCAGGACAAGACGGTATAATTGCCTGCATACCTTCTGAAAGATTTCACACATGAGAAGACATCACTGGCCTCCTGTGAGATATGCTTTTTCATCTCACTCCTCACTGATGTTCACTATTCTATTGTTGGACCAAAAGTGTCTTTCAGTCATCAAGAAGAGAACATGTGCTAAGTACTCCCCCATAAGAGCCTTAGGGTCCCCTGTGATCTCTTTTTTTCGACCTTTCACACTTAGGACTGGTTTCAGGTACTCTTAGCTGTTATCACCATTCGTCAAGTGCCATCCTGAAAGAAGGTTTTTCTGTGAGGTGCTATTCCAACCTGAGAAGTCAGACCATGCTTTTATCTACTCTAGAGTTTCTACTACTGGGTACTCTCTCTGACTTCCTCATTGCCATACTTATATAGGACAGGTGCTTTTTTTTTTTTTTAAGATTTTATTTATTTATCTGACACAGAGAGAGATCACAAGTAGGCAGATAAGCAGGCAGAGAGAGAGAAGACGAAGCAGGCTCCCCACCGAGCAAAGAGCCTGATGCGGGCCTCGATCCCAGGACCCTGAGATCACGACCTGACTTGAAGGCAGAGGCTTTAACCCACAGAGCCACCCAGGTGCCCTAGGACAGGTTTTGATATTTGTTTTGCTTAAGTTTTCAGAAATGTTCCCCTAAACAACAACTCCATTTTTCCTTTTGGTTTTGTCTCATAGTTTGGGGAAGGGAAACTCTGCTTAAACTCTTTATATGTCCATCTTATTGGTGCATTATAAAAAATTTATATACTTTGGTTCACCCAAGATATAACTTTTGATATTAAAACCAAATTTGGGGGCTCTCACTGGAATATTTTGTTTCTCAAGAGTCTAGATCTAACATTCATTTCAAAATATTGCCTTGGCTACGAACTTAAAAACAAACAACAAAAAAGCTTCTTCTGTGAAACTTTTTTCTTTTATTCTTTGTAGATCCATTTTCTTGATATAAGAGTAATAACTCAATGAGTGTACTACCTCAATCAACTCTGAATAATCAATAGTTACTAGTAACAAAATAGAGTCACCAATATACAAAAATAAGAACATATATTTATAAGAGGAAATTTTATATAAGGAAATAGAACGTCTAAAAATATGCAAATATTTTAGAGAACATCAATTAATATTTGAAAATAATTTGGAAATGCAATAAGGAAAAACATTAAATGTTGTATAAATCTCCACCAAATTAGCAACTCAACACTTAAATAAAATAATAAAGTATTGCAGAAATTTATACTCTGGATAACATTTTCAAATCTTACACATTTTATATTAGAAAATGCAATGACTATAATAAATGTTACATGACATGGACAGGAATTCATGTTCTGAGATTTACCTTCTATTAAAAGGAGAAAATTTCAAAGTTAATAATTTAACACATATTTTAAATACACAAAATTACTTTTATATTAGAATAAAAATACACAGAAAATATATGAATAAAAGTAATAATGAGCATTATAACTTCTATAATGCAATAAAGTATGATGAATCTTTTTATCATCAAAATTTTATATATTGCTAACTGCTTTATAGCTAGTAAGAGATCACCATTATGAACAGTTATAAAACTTGTCACTTTTTAATGCAGACAGTTCATTTTTACAGAAGCATCCATCAATTTCTTATTCTTCATAAAACTTTTTCCTTGCCTTATGAATATTTCAGTTTTCATGATCTTTTATATACCAATTATAAATGTAAATGCTTTTGACAGAGGATATTATGTAAAACAGCACCCTATTAAAAACTCATATGTTTTAAAGAGGCCTTGACATTCAATATCAATAGCACAAAGAGTTTATAATATTCAACATCACTAGCATGTCATCTATCACTTAGATAATGCATATTTATTTGTATACATGGTCATAGATTCTGTATATTTTCTCAGTTGTGTGCTCTATGTAGAATTATTTCTATATTTGGAAGCACATGATTTTATTTAGTAAAAATTAACATATAACATGCATATGCGAAGACATCATTTATATTCTCCAATGAGAAATGGCAGTAGATCAATCAGTTTTCATCCCACAATTTTTAAAATACCTCTTATCTCCTCATGGCCTAGAATAGTGTTTCTCAAAGAAAACTTTATCATCAGAATCACATGGAATGCTTGTTAAAACAAAGTATTCCTTGGCCTTATCTGAGACTTACTACCTAAGAATTTCTAGTGAAAGACTCAGGATCTGAGTTTCATAATTATTTATTGTTACATAGAGCAAAGTTTGAGTACCATTGTCCTAGAAAATTAAATAATGTACTCCTTGATTTAGTATATAAATGTCTTTATTTAGCCTTCAGCCTTAGCTCTTCAGCAAATCAATCCCATACTGCCCATGTACCAACTACTTAGTCTTCCACAAGCTGTAATATTCCATAATTCTCAACTCTCAACAGATATTTATGTTCTGTCCAAATTCCTCATTTGTTTCTTTGAAGAGGTATGTGACTAAAAGGGATTCTTCCTGACAAAGTGAAGACCAGAATCTTTGTGTCTTAGTTACATGTTTGGAAGTATATCCAATCTTCAGTTTATTAAAAACATAAAATAGGGGCGCCTGGGTGGCTCAGTTGGTTAAGTGACTGCTTTCGGCTCAGGTCATGATCCCGGAGACCAAGGATCGAGCCCCACATTAGGCTCCCTGCTCAGCGGGAAGCCTGCTTCTCCTTCTCTCACTCCCCCTGCTTATGTTCCCTCTCTGGCTGTGTTTCTCTCTGTCAAATAAATAAATAAAATCTTTAAAAAAAAATAAAATAAAACTGAATGATATGTACAGCATTGAGGGAACTTCTTCATGCTTCTGAGAAAGTTTGTTTCTTTCTTGGTTACAAACTGGAAAGCATTCATTTAATGCCTTTTAGGAAGGATTTTCTGAAATATACTGAAACTAGATATCAGGGGTGCCTGAGTGACTCAGTCAATTAAGCTTCTGATTCTTGGTTTCTGCTAAGGTCATGATCTCAGGGTCCTGAGATGGAGCCTGATGTCAGGCTCCCCATTCAGTGGAGAATCTGCTTCTCTCCCTCTCCCTCAGCCCATTCCCCTGTGCTTTCTCTTTCATGCTCTCTCTCTCTTTCTCTCCTTCTCCCTAAAAATAAATAAATAAACCTTTAAAAATAAAAATAAAAAATAAAACTTGATGTGAGATTTACTTATGGTTATGCTAGTTCTTTGAATATGAAATCATAACCTTGAATTTGTTTATAAATCTTTACTCATTGTGTACTTCTAAGTTGATCTATATGCATTAACCTCAAATAAGATCTAATTTTAAATACATTTGAGAATATTTGGTTGAACAGACTCAATAAGTTTTTAAAAGTTAAAATTAGAAATAAAAACTTCATAAAATAAAAATAAGGTGTTAATTATATAAATATGATAATTAAATCTGATTTAATTTCCTGTGGAATTATTTTTTAAGATAATTAACATGTAACATTATATTAGTTTTGGATATACAATATGATTCAATAAGTGTGTATATTGTGAAATGATTACCACAATAAGCCTAGCTAAGATCCATCACCATACATATAGATGAAAACTTTTTCTTGTGAGAACTTTTAAGATCTAGACTCTTAAGAACTTTCAAATATTCAATATATACACTATATTTGCAATATTATTAACTATACAGTAATATTAACTATAGTCACAATGCTATACTTTTTACAACCCATGACAGTTATTTTCTAATTAGACGCTTGTTCCTATAGTGGAATTCTTCTCAATATTTACATTTCAGATGCTTCTTAACATCGAGATTTGAATTTTCTATAAGAATTTTGGTCCGCAATATTTTACTGTTATTCAGTGTGTCATCATATCAAGAAATAATTTTCCAACACTGTCTGTACTTATTTCAAGGTAAGAAATTTAATATGACACTAGGTGATTGCATACATGGCAAATATTTATGTTTACAAAGAAATCCCATGAAGCCAACAAATATCTATCACTGAAATGACCCAGATTGTGTAACTCCACACACACACACACACACACACACACACACATTTTCATGTTGACCTAAGTAATGTTAGTGCCTCTGAGACATTTTTGAAAATACAGCAAGATGTAAGAATCACAATTTATTGTTATTATTAGTAGTAGTAGTAGTAGTAGTCTGATTCTGGATCAAAGAGTTGAAAGGTAGTATTCAAAGATATGTAGTGGAGGATTAGGAAGTTGGAGAATAATGAAAGTTTTTGGAACATGAAAACAAAAACACTCCAGGTTCAATCTGGAGAGAGAGGAAATATCAAAAAGTTACTGCAGTGGTGCCTGGGTGGCTCAGTTGATTAAGCTTTTGCTTTCAGCTCAGGTCGTGATTCCGGAGTCCCCAGATCTAGCCCTGCACTGGGCTCCATGCTTAAGAAGGAGTCTGCTTCTCCCTCTACCTCTGTTTCTCTCCCTCTCCACTCACGCTCATTCTCTTTCTCAAATAAATAAAATTTTCTAAAAAAACCAAAACAACAACGAAAAAACAAAAGGTGCTGCAAAACTTGTATGTTTTGCTAAACCTTATATTGGGTTGTGGACATAGGTGCTCAATGTTATGGAGCCATTTTTATTTTCAGAGAAAAAAAAAGTTCACAATGTGTCAGCAGATGATTGATGCTACTAGATTTGTATTTTAAAATAATCAATCTTGTTTCAATGAGAGAAACTTCTTAAACATGTGTCAGAGTGTTTGTGGTTATCCCATTTAGAGAAATACAGAAGTGGTTCTGAGAAGAGATGATTCCATTTTGAACTGATGAGGTAGAAAATGATAAAGAATACTAGACTGAGAAGAGTCAAAAATCTAAAAGATTTGGTGACATTCCTAAAGTGGAACAAAGAGGATTCAATATGCTAAATAAGAGTCTATCCAGAATATCTATTTTTACCAGAAAAAATTACTTGAATAATTCATACAAAATCTATATTTCTTCTTATGTACATTATGCATTTTTTAACAAGGGTTTTTTTTTGGTTTTTTTTTGGTTTTGTTTGTTTTCCTGGAATGATATAACTTCATTGATTTTCCTTTAGGATATCTTAAGCCTATTGAATGATTGAATCATTCTAAAGTAACTTGATGTCAAAGTATCACCAGCTGTCTGGAAAATTTTAAAAAGACACATGAAACGAACAGTATAACCAACTTACAGCTATTTATTTCCTGATAGTGGTCTAATTATTCACTTAAAAGGAAAATCTTGACCAAATTCCTCAACATTTCCTTTTCCCCAAGTTATTTTAAAGTGTAGCCAAAGTTATGCACCATCCTACAAAATATGTGCATATAGATATTATAGAAAATTAAAAGGAGGATCTGGTAGAATAGAACATTAAAATGGAATTAAGAAAAAAGAACATTGATTCCAATTAGATATGTATCCTTTTTCATTTTAGATCCAAGGTTATTGGGGATGTTAAGCCCTTTAAAATTAATATGGAAGTATACTAGGGCAAATGTAAAACACATAGGCTTTAAAACTATTGATGTATTAGTGCATAACCAAAAAAATAAAATGTACAAAAAGACATGAGTTACACAAGACAGGAAACGTTCTAGAAAGAACATTTGTTTTTTAAAATCTATATGTTATAATTTTTGTGAGGTTAAAAATGCCATAAAAATGTGACTTCTCAGTAAAGTGGATAATTCAATTTAATTTTTTTGTTAAAAATTTTAAGCTGAAAATATAGTTATAGTTTTGAATAATCTTTATTCATCCATTATGAGTTGAATCATATCCTTCAAAAGAGATATGTTGAAGTTCTAATCTACAGTACCATAAAATGTAACCTTATTATGTAGCCTCATATGTAACTTTAGGGTCTTTACAAAGACCCTATTTAATCACATTAAAATAAATCATTATGGTGAGCCCTAAGTCAATATGACAGGTGTGCTGACAAAAAGGGTAAATTTAAAAAAATGAAAAAACAAAAGCAGAATCAGAACTATAAATACAGAGGACAAACTGATGGTTGCCAGATGGGAGAGGGGTGGGCAGTTAGGGCAAAATGGGTGAAGGAGAGTGAGAGATACAGGCCTCCAAGTTATGAAAGGAGTAAGTCACCAGAATAAAAAAAACAGAGCATAAGGAATACAGTCGATGATACTATAATCATGATCTGAAGGGATAGACGGTAGCTACACTTGTGGTAAACATAGCAAGTAACATGAAAACTTGTCAAATCACTAAGTTGTTCACCTGCAACAAATGTAATATTGTGTGTCAACTGTGCTCAAATAAAAAAAGTGTTGGGTAGAGGGTGTGTGGGGGGGTTGGACACAGGGATAGACCTGTCCAGAGAGAAGACAATGTGAAGACAGAGGGAAAATGTTGTGTGAAAGTGAAGGGGGAGACTGGAGAGACATATCTAAGAGTTGAGGAATGACAAAGATTCCAGTTAACAACCAGAAGCTACGAGAGAGGCTTGGAATGGATAACAATACCTTTGAATTTGGGTATTTTATTATGTAGCAAACCTGGGAAACTGGTACCTCATTTAAGTAAATAAATTTACTTCAGAATATTGACAGATTGAATAAACTTTATTAACACTCATATGATATTTCATACTAATTGGACATCATTATAAAAAATACCATTAATCACAGAAAATATTATTATAAAATATAGACATCTGGCCACCAATCAAAGCTTTACCCATATACTTACCATCATGGAGGAGGTATGTAATTTGGATTCACTCTTGCTTTATTACTAAAAGAATTAGACTATTACTAAAGAGTTACACTACAAATTTAATCATGTTCAAGCTACCTTTTAAACTTTAAGCTCTTTGACTATATCCAACTCATTTAGGACTCTTTTTCAAAAACTAACACTGCATCTGACATGTTATATTTAATAAATAGTTGTTCAGTGTATCAAAGGCAAGATACAAACAAGGATAGAAATATGTCATTCTTGGGGCACCTGGCTGGCTCAGTTGGTTAAGCGACTGCCTTCCGCTCAGGTCATGATCCCGGAGACCCGGGATCGAGTCCCACTTTGGGCTGCCTGCCCAGCGGGAAGCCTGCTTCTCCCTCTCTCACTCCCCCTGCTTGTGTTCCTTCTCTGGCTGTGTTTCTCTCTATCAAATAAACAAAATCTTAAAAACAACAACAACAACAACAACAACAAAGAAATATGTCATTCTTAAGTTTTAAAAAGTAGAATACTAAAATATAGTTAAGTTTTTCTCTATTTTGGATTATATAACAGACATATAAAGCAGATCTGCTGAGTATCTGTTTCCAGAACTTACAGTTCTGGTCTTAAAAAACATGTCCACAACAATAAGTTTTATGACAAAATCTGACATTTTTCTTCTTTCTCAAAAAGGCTATGGCCAATGCTTCCTATATAACAGAAAAAAACTATATACTGAATGAAGAAACAATAGACAAGTTTTTCCTTAGATTATTTTTCTTCCTCATATGTTTCTCTGAGGTCCCTTTAAATTCTTTAGAAAATTCGTGATCCCAAACATCTGGTTATACCTCACTTATTGAAAACAAAAACAAAAACAAAAAACAAATGAACATGTCTTACACTAAAAAAAAGTTAATACCAAAGAAGTATAAACAACAACAAAAAGTCAAAACGAGTATGTGTTGTCATCAACTGTGTATGTAATCAAATAGTCCATCTCAAGCAATTACTAAAAGAAACCAGTAATAGAAAAACTAACACTCCTACCAATTTAAAATTAGAACAACTTAAGACCTTTCTGAATTGACTCACATACACTCCTAGAACAATAAGAATTCTCACTGCATGCATTGGGACATTTCAGTTGGGTAGGATTTTGAGTTAGGGTTCCAGGTTGGGTGGATATGAGTGGTGGGTATACATCAGCATTTGGCAGACAGTGTGATGCACTGTATAGATCAGCATTCACCGGATGGATTTGTTACCTCAGCCACCAGAAGTGTGGTCAGCCTGCTTAGAGATTCCCTCAGAGCAAGAGCTGCCTTATCCAAGGCCATGGCCCTTTCCAGCACAGTCATACCCAAAGTCTTTAATGAAGGGTTTGAAAAGCCCAGTCACCAGAGCCCAATGAAAAACATTATAAAAGGTCATTATTGGGGTGCCTGGGTGGCTCAGTCATTAGGTGTCTGCCTTTGGTTTGGGTCGTGATCCTGGCGTCTTGGGATCGAGCCCCGTGTTGGGCTCCCTGTTAAATGAGAAGCCTGCTTCTTTCTCTTCCACTCCACCTGCTTGTGTTCACTCTCTTGGCTGTGCCTATCTCTGTCAAATAAATAAATAACATCTTTAAAAAAAAAAAAAAGGTCATTTTTCCTTCAGGCTCACTGTGTGGTTGTCTGAGTTTGCCACTGGGCCTTCAGTGCAATTTAATGGCTCTTTCTGCCCAATTCTGCTTCTTCCCCTTCCTTTTCCAAGTGTTGATCATAAGGAAACTTTAATAAAAATCTTGCATGTTAAACCCCATGCTAGAATCTCCTTCCTAAGGAATGCAATCTAAGACAGTCTATGAAAGCAGACACTAAGCATGATTCTGGGATTGGATTTCTTACAGTCTGGCTGGGAATAAGGTACCATCATTGGTCCCATTGTCATATCAGAAACATAGAGAGTTCCTGACATACATGGCAGACCAATTGTTAAATTGTACCAGTGGAGAACTGTGATGAAAAGAATGAATTAACTGGTGCAATGTATAAGAAATTTGAAAAACATAGGAGAACTAGTACTCATAAGCATAAGGGGATTAGGTAGCTGCTATCAAACTTACTAAACTCAAATGGGACTCTGTAAAAATAAAAAAATAAAAATATCAAGAAAAATTGATCACCTGAAAGCAAACATAAAAGCCAGAGGGTTTCTACAGCAGCACACATTTCTGTAAAAATAAAAAAATAAAAAAGACAACAACAAAATAAACAAGTCTTACCAGCTGAGCCAAGCTCCAAATGAGATTATTCTCTTGCCTAATACAGGTCTTCTATATGTCAAGTTCAGGACCCTGATTGGAAGAAAATATGATGCATATATGGAATAGAGACAGAGATGCCCCTGAAAATCTTTTTTATTCATTTTTTAATTTAAATTCAATTAATTAATGTATAAAGTATTGTTACTTTCAGAGGTAGAGTTCAGGGATTCATCAGTCTTATGTAACAACCAGTGCTCATTACGTCATGTGCCCTCCTTAATGTCCATCCCCCAGTTGCCTCTTCCCTCTGCCCTCTCCCCCTCAGCTCCCTCAGTTTTGTTTCCTATGATTAAGAGTCTGTTACGGTTTGTCTCCCTCTCAGATTTTGTCTTACTTTTCCCACCTTGTGCTTCTCTGTTTTGTTTCTTAAATTCCACATTTGAGTGAAATCATATGATAATTGTCTTTCTCTTATTTTGCTTAGCACAATAACCTCTCGTTTCATCAACATTGTTGCAAATGACAAGATTTCATTTTCTTGGTGATGCCTCTAAAAGTCTTGAATTCCTAGATTCTCTGCCTTCCCTGGGCTTGCAGAAGTTGCTGTTCTCTCCCTATTAAGAGATAGTGCCCACCCCCCTCCCGCCCCACCTTGCTTGAGAATCATTCAGAAAATTCCCCAGAAATTAACCAGTGTCCTCCTTAGAATCTGCTCTAGCCTCCTATCATGGCCTTTATGCTTATAATATAGGATTAAGTCACAACAACTTTACCTAGCGATGTGCTTGGCCTAATGAAAGAAGAAAGAGATCATATATTAAAGGAGCTCCAACTTTGAGCCAGAAAATAAAAAAATCAGAAAGACCAAGGAGGATATGTATGGGATTAGTTTCTGGAGGTCCTTGATAAAGGGAAGACACTCAAAAATAAAGTAGATTAAAGAAAGATAATTCAGGAGCACTTTCTACACTTTAAAGAATTTCAGGAAATGATGTAAATTTGCTTCTTGGATGTCTCCTAGAAGAGTCAGTGTGATTTTTACCAAACATTAAAGAAGAGGGAATATCCATTCTTCTCAAATTATTCCAAAAAAATGGAAGCGTGATGATCCATGCTAAATTGAAATTCAAGAATTGCCATAATATAAAGAAGATGAAGGCATTAAAGGTATCAAAGAAGTGGAAAGGCTAGAGTAGATTACTATGTAAGGCTGGAAAACCACCAAATTATCATGTCCTACAGGTGATCCAGGGGAGAAGCCATGTACCAAGGCCATAAAAAATGCACCAGGGAGAAGGGTATTAGCATTGCCAAGAGGCTCTGTGGTGGCTCTTCTCTGTACACCAAGGATGATCGCAGAAGAGGTGGTTACAGAACTTGTCTCACTGATTCTGGTAGATATAAATGGTAGATTGACTCCAGAACAATGAGGCCAGAAGGCAGCAGCAGTTAGAAGCCAACTGAATATAATTATCCTAATGAGATCAGGGAGGTAGTCAAGAGCCTTGATGAGCAAATGGAAATGGATAAATGAAAACATGTCCAGAGGCACAAAAAAGATGGACACCTAGCAAAGTGAATGACCAAGACACTGATAACTTTTGCTTCAATAAAAAGCCAGTCTATTCTCCAGTTTTCAGACCTAAGCTGATTTTAACCTGGAACCTACTGACTGAAGTAGAGGTCATGTCCCTAAAAGCAAGGACAACACAATAGATGATAAGTATACATCCTGATTATTATCTAAATGGAATTACTGTCATTTAATGGAGGAATTATACATTGGAGAAAGGGAATATCCAAACGTTTTTGAGGACTGTTGGCCTGAGCTGATGCTGATATCCAGAGTTCCCCAAGTGTCATGTCAGGATTCTGTTTGAAGTGACCACCATTGATTGTGAAAGGAAGAAGATGTATTTCAAGTATGAGTTTGCCTTCCTGTCACAGAGCCTTAGTCAATACCAGAATTGAAGGGATTATGAAGTGTTTCATCCATCAGTATGGGATTCCTTGTATTCTCACCTCAAAGAAGGGAACCCAGTCTACAGAAAAGAAAGTGTCTTTGGAGGCCATGACCAGGGTATCCACTGCTTCTTGGAAATTACAAATCACTGACTTCTAACAAATGGCTAATACTGATTGATAAACACCAAATTTCCCTAAGATATTCAGTAAATCACTAGGAAATATCCTAATGCGCATAAACATGAAAGTATAAGATTCACATTTGTTTGTCATTAAGCGCCACAAGAAGGACCTGTGCATTTTTACTAAGACCCCAACTGGACTACAGATGAATTTTGAAATGAATTGCTTTATTTCAAGCTATGACTAACCCTATAGACTTTGCCTAATTTTATGGATTTGCAAGTGTTTCCTGATTAAGCTTCAGTGCCCTCACTTTCTATCTAATGTACGCCCATGCAGAACATGAAGTCAAGTTGAGCCCCACTTGATAGGCAGACCATAGTCATTATGCCTTAACCCAAATTTACTTTGTTTCACCTTAAGTCAATGGAATAGGTGGGCTATAAAATCCAGGAAGTCTATTAAATCATGAGAAATGAAACAAAAAGAAACTTTTAGAATTAATCCAGAACATTAACATCTATCTAATAGGAATTTCAAGGAAAGAAAAAAGTAAAATAAAGGAATAAAAAATAAATAATGGCAGAAAATTCCTCAAGATAGACACGAAAAGGTAATTGAATAACAAAGAAAACATATAAAAACAGTTCCCTTCAAAAAACTCTTAAGAACTTCCAGAGATAGGAAATGAAAGGAAAAGACATTAATTATTTGTCCATTAATACAGAAAATGGTCTAGGCCACACAATGATATTTGTCAGAATTTTCATCAATTCTAAATCTTAGGAATAATGATAACAATGTTTTCAAATTATTAATAAAGATGATTTCAGACTAGCATTTAATAGCAAGCCAAGCAAATACTCTAGTTGGGGAGCAAAATAGAGATACACAAGTTTAGAGTGTTTCTAAAAAGAATCATTTGATGGGTCCCTGAGAGGCTCAGTCAGTTAAGCATCCAGCTCTTGGTTTCAGCTCAGGTCATTATCTCATGGGTCCTGAGATAGAGCCCTACGACAGGTGGGGACATGGAGGGGGCATCTGCTTGAGGATTTCCTATCTCGGCCCCTTCCCCCTCACTTGGTCTCTCTCTCAAATAAATAAATAAATCTTAAGGGGAAAAAAAAAAAAACTTTGATGAATTCCAGAAAACCAAAAGACTAAAAAAAAAAAGAAATATGTAAGAGATAGAAAGTATTGAAAGTAATTCAAAAGTGAAAAACAATAAAAAAAAATGTGCCCCAGGATGGCAGCCATGTAGCAGTCTAAGAAGCAATCAACCTAATGTGGAATAGAAAGTCAAAGGGTTCTGAGAAGAATGTCTTTAATAATATAGTGCATGTTATTACCCAACTGTATGATTAATGTGGTAAAGGCAGTGCTTCTCTAGAGAATGGCAAGGGAGGAAAACAATCCCAAAAGGACAGAAAAAGTTATACAATAAAGCCATAGTCCGAATACAAAATAAATTAAGATATGAAATGATTTTGAGTAATTGTTAGAATAAATGAAACAAAGAAAAGATTTTCTTTTTAAGACACTCTTCAAGTATCCTAAATTTACTGACATTTTTCTTTCTAGGAGTCCGGTCACAACACTCGGTTTCCCTAGTGTATGATATTTATATTACATAAGATTTGAAACATTTTATAACGTATATTCACTGTTTAAGTTTCCTCTAGTTTCCTCTTGTAAAGAATTGCCACAAATAACAAATTCCTTGTAATTTGTTACAAGCAACCAGTTTTCTGTGGCTAAAACAATAGGATTAAACCAACAGACTTATTCATGTGGCTTTAAAAGCAAACCTGAGTTCTGTCTAAGACCTAAGGGCCAGAAGTCTGAAATCAAGGTGTTGACAGGGCCACACTCCCTCCCGAGGCTTTAGGGGAGAATCCTCTCTTGACTCCTCTAGTTTCTGGTAGTTTTTGGCATTCCTTGGATTATGGCTATGTGTTACTGGAATCTCTGCTCCCATCCCATCATCACATAGCCTTCTCTTTGTGTGTCCATTCAATTTCCCTCTGCCTCTCTTTCACAAAGATACATGACTGCATTTAGACACACCCAGATAACCCAATTTAAACACCTCTCAGCTTTATCTTCATTACATCTTTTGACGTATAAGGGAATGTGCTCTCGTTTTGCGTATATGGTAATGTTCACAGGCTTCCGAGATTAGGAAATGAACGCATTTCTGGGGGAACAATTCCTTTGCCCTCCACACTCACACAAAAAAGTGGCTGATTGATGGGGAAACATGGAAGAAATTCTGCATTCTACCTTACTCATCTTTCATTAGAAGTTCTGCTTAAAGTTACTGGAACAAGAAGTGGAGGTTTAATTATATCTAAAGTCATAAAATTAAGTACTAGAATAGCTTAAAGGAAAATATAATTAGAAAATTTAGAGAAAGGATGTGATGAGCACATGGGATACTGTAAGAGGCTAAACCTCTCAGGGCTTTCTAAAGGGGAGTCCTTGTTTTCAGTGTTCTAGCTAGATAAAAAGTTAAATGCCTATTGTTGAACATTATATAACAACTGCAAAAGACATAAATAAAGAATAGAATAAAGTGAATTTGGTGGATGTTGCTGGTAGTAGAGTTGGGTGGAAAAAGACCATGTATTTTACGGTTTTCATTTATTTATTTATTTATTTATTTATTTATTTATTTATTTATTTATTTGACTGGGAGAGAGGACACAAGTAGGCAGAGAAGCAGGCAGAGAGAGAGGAGGAAGTAGGCTCCCTGCCAAGCAGAGAGCCCAACGTGGGCCTTGATCCCAGGACCCTGAGTTCCTGACCTGAGCCCAAAGCAGAGGCTTTAACCCATTGAGCCACCAAGGCACCCCATTTTTCCCTTTTGATATTGATATTCTAAAAATCATGATTAATGTTTGAATATGGGTAATAAAGGCTTTTAGACTAATGTTCAAAGTAATTTCATTCTTAATAACAAAAAACTGAAGTCAAAGAGAAATAATCCCTTTACTTTTTTTCAATGTCACTTGCTCATTTGGCCATCAGCTTCTGCTCATAAATTTAAAGTATAAAACCATTTTTCTCTTACAGAAAAACAAAAGAATAAACTTACTCAAAAGCCTGTGTTCTTTCCTTTTTTCTTTTTATTCCAGGGAAACTGACTTTAGGAAAGAGATGAAAAGTATATTCATAACATCATCTTCCTGCTGACTGAGTTTCTTTACTTAAAACTAGTACGCTAATCCCTCGTGAGAGCCTATGTTTTTCTCTGTTAAAAGAATGTTGGCTTCTGAACATAAAAATCTGACATACTTGATCTAATTCATAACACCAATTCTTATGCATCTGTGTCAGCAATCATTTTGTCTGATAAATTATACATGACTATTAATCAATGACTGACAATCTCAGCCCTGAAATATTAGTAACAATGACATTGTTCTCATACTCATTATTAGGAAAATACACTTTGAATCTTTGCCTCTCTGAAACTTACCATACAGGTGGGAATGAAACGGCACATTATGGGTTCTCACAAGTTACCATTTTTAATGTTTCATCTAATGTAGTTGTGCTTTAAGAGAAAATTGCAGTGTCTAATCCTAAGAGTTTTGAGAAATAGAATATTTGAATCTTATTTGTTTTATGAAATTCTTATAATAGAACTTGATCAACATTTTAATGAAACTTGGACTTCATCACTAGCTTTTGCTTATTTTATATAGCTCTAGCTTTATGTCTAATTTACGTCACAGCTGAAACGTTATCCTTTAGCTGGTTCAGCCTATAAAACCCTTGAGAATATTGCCAAGTGTCTACAATTATAAATCACTCTACTAGAATGAATATATATGGAGTATTATGTTCAGTTCTTTAGTCAGAAGGCCAATGAAGTATGGTGCTCAGCCAAAAGGGTCATGGCACGGTGTTTATATGTGGCAGGTGAGTGCGTGCGTGTGTGTGTGTGTGTGTGTGTGTGTGTGTGTATGTGTGTGATGTTTTGACGGGATAAACAAATGATGAAGAGGAGCTGTCACTATGAGAACACTAGGGGATTTTACTAGAATCAGAATAAATTGAATCCTGTAAAATGCTGACAAGCAACAAAAATTCTCTCCGATGTGACATTCACAGTTGGAGACTTGAAATTTTATAACTACAAATTCTTTAAAGACAGAATACCAACTTCATCACTTGACTCATGGAAAAGTTGAATAAAAGGACAAAGACCATATATAGTTTTAAAATATATCTATTTTACATATAAAACATATAATATAAATTATAAAATATTACATTCAGCTTCTCATTTTGCTAATTGTCATCATCCTCTTTGAGGCATTAAATGGTTTAGTATCCATGGAAAAGTTAATGAACATAATCATGCAAATACAGAATCCCCGGTTTAGTGGAGTGAGATTAAGATTCTCAATAGATAAGAATTTGGATCAGATATCAAATGTCCTGCAACTAGGCTTCCCTTAAGTCTTAAAGTATAATAAGGAAGTCCTAAGTCTGCAGGGATAGCAAGTTTGGGAGAAAATGTGGTAAATGTGACCTCATGAATACTTAATTTGCAATGCTTATAGAAATGGAAGAGGAGCTTGGAAGAGGGATCAAGAATAAAGATGTATAATGTCTTATAAATAAAAAGTCCAGGGCTATGAAGATCACCATCATTAGATGGCTCTATCTACCATCAAATGTATATAACTGAATAGAATTACTATTATAGTCTGGATTTTTAAACAGATTAAGCTCATGATGATGGTTTATATGAGTGACCTAATTTACCACTGCCTTTTAAGACATTTATTATTAAAATATAAAGATAATTGTTGCATTGCTTTGTATTACCTGATTTGGTTGTTCTGGCCAAATCATATCTCATTCTATATAAAAACTACAAAGCTCATTTTTTTATAATTTCATTTTTAATTTTTGCTCTCTAGTGGTTACTTCTTTTCTGAAAGTAAGCACACTTATATCTGTTCTGTAATACCTTCATTATTGTTACCTCCTTGAGCTACAACTATACCACTCTCAAGATTTTTACATGTGTATACAGTGTTTATCTCCATTTTTTGTGTTTCGGTAAGACATTTCTGAATAGTTGGCAACTTAACTATCTCTCTTACTACTCCGAGGACTAGACTTTTAAGGTGGGTAACTGATAACTGTCCTGTTGGTAAACCTAGACACATTTCCACAGTCTCATTCTACACAATATTTGTCATTTTTTGTTTCTGCTGTCCAAGTTATTCTGGGTACTTTGTTCCCTTGGCTTCTATGTCACCTCATATTTATGCTTGCCTTCCTATTTCTGGGGTCACTGATTTTTGGTTCTCTTCCCACTGATCACCTTCTAAATGCACATGTCTTCCCAAATTCTTTTTTTTTTTAAAGATTTTATGTATTTATTTGAGAGAGAGAGAAAGAGAGAGAGAGCAAAGAGAGGGGCAGAGTGGGTGGAAGAGAAAGAGAGAGAATCCTAGACAGACTGTGCTGAGACCTCGGAGCCCAACCTGGGGCTCTACCTCACGACACTGAGATCATGACCTGGGCTGAAAGCAACAGCTAGGTACTTAACTGATTGAGACACCCAGGTGCCCCTCTTCCCAAATTTTGACTTTTATCCTCTTCATGTTACACCACCACCTTTTGGTCATTCATTCCATAAAGAGCTTGTAGAGTCATTAACAGTCAAATCTAAGTGTGTGATTCCCCAATATACATCTTGTTCTCAATCTATGTCCTTTTGCATTAATAGACACGTCCTAGGATATTTTAGTTCTATTTGCTCATTTGCTACAGAGACCCTTTGTCATTCATTTTGTCCACTCAACGTCTAAATCTCCATACAGCATTTGAAGAATCCCCCAACTAATGAACTATACCTAGTCTCATGTAGAAGCCAAATATACTGAATCCTTGCTTTCCCAGACCTTTATGGCTAAGTTTTTGTTAATCATACACTGAATCTAAAACAGAAACTAGAGACATAAAGAAAGAACATAATAAATTGCCATCTGGTAACAGGTGTCTGGAATGACTGTAGCTAAATCCGGAGGCCAATCTCAGAGTAGTTGCATTACTAGAGGCAATTTCCAAGACCATATCAGCAGTTTCCTTGGGGCAAACAGGCATCAGCTGGTTCCCAGAGGTAGAAGTTGTGCCTTTGGTTGACTAGATTTGCATAAAGATTTGAAAACTGTTTCTGGGTGTGTGGCCTCCAAGATCCTACAAGTTGTCCATATCTTTCCAACAAACTTATTTTCCAGAATCGGTTATCCAGAATTAGTTCCTTTTGCTTTTTTCTACTATGAACTCTTGGAATTAGCTTTACCTGTGTCAACAGTTGGGACCTCAACATTTTATATTATTTATAAATTACTTTGCTTTGTTCATTTATAATGCAAATTCAAGTTCTCTGGATAGCTATTCAAACTGCAATCCATTATTGATTTTGTTTATTTTGTGTGACTTCCTCTCCAGTCATGTTTTTTTTTAAATTCTGTAATACTCCTAGTTGATAGAAAAATAAAACAGCTATAATTACATGTTGTCTTTTTCTTCTCTCCTGCTGTATTCACTCCATAGGCATCATTTGTTACTCTAATTCTCATCCCATCTCGGTTAGTCATCATTATTGACTTAAAATAGTGTTGTGCTGTGTAATATATCTGTGCCACAAAAATCATTCTTCTTCGCTAAGTCCTCTTCACCCACAGCTGACTGCTGAGCTTTCCTCTCCTGCAAGCTGCAGACGCTGCATTTTCTCTGATTGTATTTGTGGCACACTCATGCATGCTTCTTGGGTACAAAATCCTTCTAAGCCAATAAATCAAATCAATAAATAAGTCAATAAATCTCTTTTGCTTCACAAACATCATCAATCTTCAGCAGAATGAATCACTGGTGCTTGTCCCTACTTTTTGGACACTTTGAAATGATTTCATCTACTATTAGAGGCTCCTTTGGTCCTGTGTTAATGCTTACATTAGATAACATGCTTGACCTTGTACAAGATCCAAAGACATTTGACCCTAGGAGTCAATTACAATGAACTCTGCTTTTTCTAAGAGATTTCCACAGGGAGTAGAATATGTTGAAGAAAGTAGTTTAAACCAAACTCATATATATATATATATATCACCATATATATGTATATATATAATTATTGGTATGTTTATATTATGCATGTACATATATGTGTATATCTATTATATCAAAGAATTAAATTGTGATTTTTATATATACAGTTAATTTTCCAAGACTAAATTCCACATTTTATACCTATGGTAAAATGTACAGTTAAAACCATTCTTTTTGTGATCTTACTAAGTTAATATAGTAGAGTAGGAGTCAGTATAAAACTCTCCATCTTATATATTAATCAAGAAATTAAATCGAGAAATTTAATTAATTGACTACTTAATGGTCCCAAAAGGTTATTCTAGTTGAACTGAAAACCCTTATTCTCATCTCTAACTTCTACTCCATCCTTCTCTCTCCCTATTTACACTCCTATTCTCAGCCACCTCTGCTCTATTTCATGCCCTTTGACTGGTTCTTAACAAATTGCATCTCTTGCCCTCTGGCCTCCAACTGGATTGGCCACAGGGAGGCTCAGACAAAGATCTGAGGGTATAAGAACAAAATTCAAAATATTTCATCTTTTTTCCCTCCCTCCATCAGCCCTTCCTGTTTTTGTTTTTGTTTTTGTTTCCATTGTCTATAGCTCCTGTCAGCCTACTTCAACTCCACGATCTAGCTCTCAACCAGTTCTGGTGATACAGTTTCTCTCCTTGCCCCTTCAGGTTTGCAGGTGGCTTCTTGCTACTACTAGTTTCTGGATGCCGTTTGAGATAGATGTATGGATAGATTAGATAGAAAGATAGAAAGGAAGACAAATAGATGATGATAGATAGATGATGATAGAGATAGATGGATAGACAGATGATAGATAGATGATGATAGATGATAGATGATAAATAGATAGATAGATAGATAGATAGATAGATAGAGATAGATGATAGATGATAGATAGGTAGATGATATATAGATAGTTAGATGATAGATAGAGAATAGATATAGAGATAGATACAGAAATGTCATTTTATCAACTTATCAAAATCATAGACAAGAATGCGAAGTGTGTTTCTTCCCAGGGCTTTCATTGCTGCAGATTGCACTTATTTTAAGAAACAGAAGGGAGGATTAAAAAAAATAGAGGTTTAATATTTGGCCATGTTCTCAGGGTCTCAATGACATTAATTCAGCTCCCAGAAATTCCTGACTGGCTGAATAATTCACCTCTTCTACCATGACTGTGTGCAATCTACAAATTATTCCTGAGAATCCCCACAGTCTTCTCTTCATTTTAGTGTCCATAGTATTCCTTTCCTGTTCTGTGACCTGCTTCTGATTTCCCAGGTGTCCATGACTGGCAAATGCACTCAAACATTTTTTCCAAGAGATATTGATTGGCTCCTGCCTTGAGGAGCATCATTTGTTGAGCAACCACTATTTTCCACCTCTCCCCCAAAAGTCTGAAATCACTGTCCACCAAACTAAGGATTTTTCTTATTCTGTAGCTATTTGCTTTCTAGGCTGTGTCACAAGAATTTTAGCTTTTTAGCTTATCATAAAGTTTATCTGCCTCAAACATTGCTCTGTTTCTTGAATAAGATTTGACAATGTAAGATTAGTTTGCGATATGACCAAAGACACATCACCAGCAGATAATTTTAGAGAAAGTAATCTCATAACTAGCTTGAAATTGAAAACCAAGATGTGACTACATGACAAGGGTATTCCTGACACCAAACATAATTTGTTAGTATAAGTAGAAGGCATACAGTTTTTCAGTCACCTAATCAGGAAACAGACTCAGAGAGACAAATCACTTAGGCAGATAGAAAGATGAGACTAGGGGCGCCTGGGTGGCTCAGTTGGTTAAGAGACTGCCTTCAGCTCAGGTCATGATCCGGGAGACCTGGGATCAAGTCCCACATCGGGCTCCCCGCTCAGTGGGAAGCCTGCTTCTCCCTCTCTCACTCCCCCTGCTTGTGTTCCCTCTCTGGCTGTGTTTCTCTCTGTCAAGTAAATAAAATCTTTAAAAAAGAAAAAAGAAAGATGAGACTAGTTTTCATATCTCCCAAATTCTAATTCTACAAAACTACATTATTAAAAATATATATTTTAACTAAAAATAAATTAACGAATGTGCATTACTCTGAAATTAATAAAAATTTAGACTTATAAATTTATTTTCCCCGATGAAGCTTTTCCAAATGTTTTTGTTTGTATATTTTATAAGTTAATGAAGGCAAAGTTCAGGTAATTTCTCAATAAAGTAGGTAGTATTACATGAGAAGAATAACTACCACACACATATTTCAAATATAATATGTCAAATATTATGCATTAAAGAACCAGCAGGCTTCCTCACACTATACTTACTGAATATTCTATATTATATCTTTCACTTTTCTAATGTACAAAGTAGATTTGACTAAGGCCCAGAACATAGATTTATTAAATACAGTTGCTGGCATGACTATACATTTAGTAACTTATAGTTCTATACATTGCAGTATGAGCAAATAATATTTAAAGTAGCAATAAATGAACTGATGCAAATTGAAATATCTTTAATTTTCCATTATTTTGAGGGTGCAAACCTAATGGAAGTTTCAGAGGTCGTAGGAAAAAGGAGATTCTTATTCTGTTTTCTGGTTTTAGCCCTGGGATACTTAAAATCCTTGGAGAGTTCTGCTTGTGCAAACATTAACGCAGTTTTTATTCTGTTATTGTTGCTGTGGGTTTATCAAGTATTCATGATGTTCACAGATATGGTGGGCTGATGTGTTCAGGGACTGAGCATAAACCTTTGTGTATGGCTGGCAGTAAAGGTAAGCGATTTTGTTACATGTTTAATTTTAGTTCTCTTTCTCTCTTCACAATGTCTTAGCTATTTTTATAGCTGAGAAGTCCTTAAGAAATCATATTTTAATTAGTTTCATAATTTTTTCCCATTGGTGGCATATTTTGCAGCTATTTGTAAGAAAAATTGTAAAGAAATGCAACAGGAAAAAAATAGAATTACAAAATGTAAAATGTCAAACAGTATATCATGAAAATGTTTCCGTTGAATGACACTTGGAGTCTGGGACTCATGCCAGGAAATAAAAGCATTTTGGCTATGCAGTTTCAAGATCAAAAGATCAAATGTTTTTTATAATCTATCATGCAGAAGTTATTTGTTTGATTTATAGTATGTTTCTTCCATTCTCAGAGGGAGAAATAGATGAATATAAAAATACAGAAAATATTAAAGGATATGACTTATGGGTATTATGGAAGCGTTAAGATCTGGTACTCATTTGGAGAACTTGGTATCTCTGAAATTATGAAGTATATGTTATGTTTTGTTTACTCCATACTCTAAATACATTTCCATATTTACAGTGCCTAGATAAAGTAAGCAAAAAGCATCATTTATTTTAAATATATTTCAGTGCATTTTACAATCTTTAAAATTAACACTGAGTTAACATTGAATATTTTGTTATGGTATTTCATGTTAAAAATAGAATACAAAGCTCTAGGACTATATTTTTAATTTTTCATTTTTTTATTCCTTTCAAGATTAGAGAAAATCATTACAATGGCAAACATAAGTTACAGATGAAAGATAATTTTAAAAAACCACTTGCAGGGCACCTGGGTGGCTCAGTTGGTTAAGGACTGCCTTTGGCTCGGGTCATGATCCCGGAGACCAGGGATCGAGTCCCATATCGGGCTCCCCGCTCCGCGGGAAGCCTTCTCCCTTTCTCACTCCCTTTGCTTGTGTTCCCTCTCTGGTTGTGTTTCTCTCTGTCAAATAAATAAAATCTTAAAAAAAAAAAAACACTTTTGCCACTGTTTACAAACAGACTTCTACCATTTCCACACCTTATTAATTAATAGAATTTTTTAAAATTACTCTAAACCTAGTATATGGATAAAAATTTTTCAGCTTGAGATAAAAAAATCTGTATATTATATTGTAAATGTATTGCAAACAACAAAGATTAATTTTCTTAACCCTTTAAAAAAGATTTATTTGTTTTAGAGATGGGGGCATGGAGGGGGTGGAGGGGGGAGAGAGAGAATCCCAAGCACCCAAGCAGACTCCCTGCTGAGTGTGGAGCCCAACAGAGGGTCCAATCTCATGACCTGAGATCGTCACCTGAGCCAAAATTGAGAATCAGATGCTTAACTGACTGCCACCCAGGTGCCCCAGATTAATTTTTAAATATTTTATTTACATGTCACATTTTTACTTATATAAACAAGTAATAAATCCCATCATGTTCTTTATTGATATAATGGCATAACTTGTCAGATTTTGAAATTGTCTATGTTTAGAACAACAATAATTTGACCAGAATATAATTGTGCAATGACATCTTCTGGAATGATGATATTTTTTCTTGTCAACTACCATACCACCTTCCCAACGAAGAGGAAAATTACCCAGAACACTAACAATAAGCTAGAGATAACCAGAAACCCTACTGAGAGCAAGAGATAACCAGTCGGTTCTGCTTCTATAAACAGGCTTCCTGCAACAGCCCCCTTGAACTACTAGTCCCACCTACAGCAGCCCTGCCTCCCAAGTTTAAACCCATCTACCAGTAGTCAGCATAGCCCTTGGAAGCTCACCCCAGCACTCCCCTATAAAATACCTCTAATTCCGTTGCCCAGGGACCAGAATTTCAAGCACAAGCTCATCTGGGTCCACGGGCCATAAAATAAATCTGAATTCTCCTACTTCCCCAAATGTCACTGGGTCTCTTGCGGGTCTGATTCTTATTTTTCTGCAACACCAGGATAGATTATGGTTTGGTCGTGTAGCTATAATCTTTTGAACAGTTATGCCTTGGTAAATGTTGAACTGATGTGGTGAAATATGGTTCAGTGCAATTAAACAGGCATTGAAACAAGTTATTTAATTTTATTGTAATTAGAAGTGAAACACTAGTGATATGTTTGATATATGCAACTGAAATGGGAATTTTACATGGGATGCAGCGATTAGTAACAGTATGGGGGATTAGATCCTTGCATTGAATCCAGTTAGGTAGAATTAAATTTATGACATGATTTAATCACTTTAAAGTAAGACTTAAAATGAATAAAAGTGTATTAATACAGTTGCCCTTTAGTTTATATCATAACTGTCCCAAGTCCTAAGAAAACTTTTGTCCCCAAAGTTTTGCCTAAGGACTTTTAGACTCTAATTGATTTCTTACTATGCTGGACCTTTTTAAAAACATTTTATATTTTATTATTATTATTATGTTCAGCTATGTAGTGCTCAATGATTCATTAGTTGCATGTAACACCCAGTGCTCATGACAACACATGCCCTCCTTAAAAATAGAAACAAACAAACAAAAAAAACCCAAAACACTTTATAGGCTTTAACTCATTTCACTCATTTCAGCTCTCTTAGTAGAAACTATTATTAAATCTTTCCTGCAGATGGGAAAATTGAGGCAAGAATATTTCCAAAGTCATACCTCATGAATAACCATTCTGAAAAGAACTCTGTTGGAACTCTAGAAAGTTTAGATTGTTATAAAAAGAGTTTCATAAATAAGTCTGTGGGCAGTGCCATGCTTGAATCACACCTCTTACTACTTGGCTTTCAGAATTTCTGTGGTTCAACTCATAAATTATTTACTTGGTTGGAGTGGCTTTGGTTGCCCACAGTTAGCAAAAAAGTTTATGTATTTTAAGTCTATAGTGGTGTGTCAGAACACAGTAACAAGATTACAGATGAAAACCAGATTGGAAAGTCATAGGGATGCCAGGGAGATGTTTGTTCTGTTTCTTATTTCGTCTTTCTATGTGTCTGCCTCCTTTTGTGTTCTAGATAGATCTCTGCTACTTCTCTCATAGTTGAAAACAGTGGCCAGATGTGTACATGAGCCAGATGTGTACATGAGCAGCCCCATGTAACCATTCCCCTGTGAAACAATCATAATTGGGAAAATTATACACATAACTACTACCTAGAACCTCTGCAAATTGTCATAGGGCATATGACAGATTAAGAATACTTGTTCGAGAGAATTTACTAAATTTCAGTAAATTCCAGGAGTTTGTGGCATTTAAGGTACAATCCATGTCCTCCCACTTCCTAGCTCAGCTTTCTAGAAGTTCCATATTCAGTAAGTGCTGCCAAGATGGATCTCTCTCCTAGTATCTCAAGCTTCCAATCAATTGAATATTGTGATTAAGAAATATATATTTGGTCTTCATCCCCTTTCCCAGTACAGAGTTCCTAAAACCTTTGGAAATTCCTAAGTGATGAGAATGACAACGTTTGTTATGTTAAGGAGGTGACTTTTGGACTATACCTAAGAATGAAGGCTAATTGCCAGTGGAGTCAACCTCGTGACTGCAGGTGTGAAACTTTCAGTTCCACCTCTTTTGCCCTTTCCACCAGCCTCCAAGGTGAGAGGGGTTGGACGTTGAGTTCAGTCACCAATGGCTAATGATTTCATCAACAATACCTATGCAATGACACCTCCATAAAAACCCAAAAGGACAGGGGTTGGTGAATACTTGGAGATCGGGGAGACTGGCACACCTCAAAAAGGCAATGAACTTCCACTCTCCTTCCCTCTACCTTGCCCTGTGCATCTTTTCCATCAGACTATTCTTATTTCCCTTTATAATAAACCGGTATTCTAGCAAGTGAAAAGGGTATTGTGAACAGCTCTAGCAAATTAATTAAATCCAAGGATTCAGATGGTTGGAACCTCCAGTATATCAATGAAAAGACAGAAATTATTTAAAAATAACTAAATGCTAATTCTAGAGTTGAAATTGGAGTAAAAAATTTACTGGAAAGGCTCAACAATAGATCCGAATTGACAGAAGGAAAAAATGGCAAACATTTAGATTGCTAGAGACTGGTCAATCCAAAGTAAAAAAGAAAAAAAATTCTGAAGAAAAATGAACAGGTTCTGAGAGTAATGAGAGACACCATTAAGCATATAATCATACATGCCATGTGAATATCAGGCAAGGAGAGAACGGAGTAAAAAAAATAATGAATTATTGGCTGGAAATGTCTCAAATTTGATGAAAAATATTAATCCACACAACCAAGAAGTATAACCATCTCTAATATGATAAACACAAGATATTCACACTCAGATCAAATTAAAAATATTAAAATCCAAAGACAAAATAACTTTTGAAAGCAGCAAGACAAATATGACACATCATGTGAAATGGTCCCAATTAAAAATAACTGAATTCTTATAAAAAATCAATACAGGTAAGAATGCAGTGGGATGATATAGTTAGAGTGTTAGAGTGCTGGAATAAACACTGTCCACCAGGAATCCTACATTTGTCAAAATTATCCTACAAAAATGAAGTTAAAACAATAAAATTCCCAGACAAATAAAAGCTGAAATGGGGCTGGCTCAGTCAGTAGAGCAAAGAACTCTCGAACTTGGGGTTGTAAGTTTGAGCCCCACACTATGGGTGTAAAGATTACTTAAATAAAAAAAAGCTGAAAGAATTTATTACTAGATCTACTTTGAAAGAAATACTAAAGGAAATTTCTCAGGTTAAAAATAAAACACTCCTGAAAAATCCACATACAAAAATAACAAGCAGCACCAATAAAGATAATTGTTTAATTATAAAAGATGGTACAAATGTACACTTCTTCTTCCTTTTCTGGACTTATTTTATAATCCATAGTGAAAATGTGTATGTAATTGTAACATTAGGCCTAACACATGTAGAAAAGTAATATATTTGTTAATAATAGTATAACACGGTTGCCTGGAATCAAACTTTATTGGAACAAGGAAATTATACCAGGTGGTAATTCAAATTCATAGTAGAAATAAAGAGAACCAGATAAGGTAAGTAAGAAGATTAATATAGCAAATTTTGTAAATATATACTTGCCCCCTCCCCAAATTAAAAAAACAAAAGCAAAAACAAAAACTAAAAGCGCACTAGCCAAACTCTCCTGAGTTTAGAGATTAGAGATGCAAGCTAGAAAAAAATAAATGAATACACAAAAGGGGAGAAAAAAAAGCCCCACTAATCATAGTTTTTTGTTTTTTGTTTTTTTGTTTTTTTGTTTTCTGTTTGTTTTTGTTTTTGTTTTTGTTTTTAATCACCATTCCCCGTTCATGGAGAAAGGACTTCCTGACTTGGCTAATTCCAGATTCAATTCCACCTCTTCTACCTGACAAAACAAGAATGACAGTGGAGATTGGCTCCCGTTTGCTATACCAAATGTTGATCAAAGCACAGCCACTGAAATCAGGGAAAGAAGCATTTTATCCACAGAGGAAGAAGTGTTCCTTTAGGGCTAGTCTGAGGAACTGAGATGCCCAGAAATGTGAAGACAGCCTTGAACCTTATGAATATTTCCTCAAAGTAAGATTTCCTCTGACACACTGTTTTCACACCTCAAACCCCAGTGGGTGATACCGTGCACACAGAACAAGGGCAACTCTGTCTTGATGAGGGCTGGAAAGGTTCCCAGACAAGATGACACATGACTCAAGTGTTGAAGGATGCACAGGAGCCAAGTAGGATGGAGATGGAGAGCATCATGGGTGAAAACATCAGAGGCATGAAGAAACATGTGCAAGAGATAGAATACAACACTGGCAGGCTAGTTTGTCTTTCTATGCTCCTTAAATTTAGAACATCAGCCCCAAATTAATGATACTTGAAGTTAGAGACTGACATTATCAGCTGTAGATTGTAGGCAATCACACCAACAGCAAGATAGAGCATAAAATGCATGACAGCAGAGAAAACCATTCAGGAAGTTGTGACAGTGATCCCAATGCCTTGGTGCCTTGCTCCCAAATCACCATACTGAGTGCAGGAATGAGCCTGCAAGTGTTTATTTCGAGCCCACTGTCTTCAGTAGCTAGGAACCCCACGGGGATAGCCTGATAACTTGAAAAATACAAATAAATCTTCATTTAATTAAGTTTGTATGTCCTATGTTATGTAAGTTTTATAGCATATATTTTTTTTCCTGCTGAATGTTTAGTACTCAAGAACAATTAAATACTATTTCATATTTTAATTACTGACTAATTAATAGACTTCAACTACTTTAAATTAAACCTATTAAAAAGAAATATGAGTGATTTAAGTAGAAAAATACACCTACCACAATTACAACAAGGAGAACAAAAATTTATCTTGAGGAGTAATTTTAGTAATCTATATGAGAAATAGCTTCAGGCTTACCGGAAAATTTGTACATGTTTGAGTCCTTTATGTGATTCACTTGTCAGCTTAGCTACTGAGAATTAGGTGAATGATTCTTACTGGTCGATGGAGTGGTTTTAGCTAAAATTAATTCAGATACAAAAATATAGTGGACTTATAATTTTCTCTTATTTCCCATGTAACAAAAAAAACAAATATTCAAGTTTGTTAAAAAATGAAAAGAAAGGAATATTCAAATATTTATATAAAAGTATTTTTATTACTAGCAGAAATTCATTCAAAAATATGTAACAATCCATCAGAACAGTTGATGCACTAGACAATTCTGTTTTATAATGTTTAAAAATGTCTGCCTGATGCTTATTTCCAGTTTATTTCTTTGTTATATTGTAAATATTTGGGGACAAAACTCATAAGTTATTTGTATTCTTTATTTCCGAGACAACAAGGTACTCATTATAAAAGTGTCACAACTGAAGAAAGATGAAAAAATTGTAATTTTTACAATTTCCAATAAAAACTCTTGTAATTTATATTATCCTGAATTTACTACTGTTTCATTAAATGACTATTTACATGCAGACATTAAGATACCATGAAAATGTTAATATCTGTCTAAATTTTAAAGTCTGTATTAAATCCTTTGTTGAATATTGCTATGAAAACACATTAATTATGGTCCAAACTATTATATAGTAGGTTATAAAATAGAGTAGGTCATAAAATTTGAATGTAAGTACCTATAGTAAAGGGCAATACAAATCACAATTAGAGAGTCTGGTTCAATTTGTCTATTGCATAAAATAATGAGACAGTAATTCAAATTATGTAGACTTCTCAGAAAAGGGATTTTTTTCTCAAGTGGAAGAAAAATGTATAGATTTTTTTTTTTTATTTTATTTTATTTTATTTAATATTTTATTTATTTGACAGAGAGAAACACAGCCAGAGAGGGAACACAGCAGGGGGAGTGAGAGAGGGAGAAGCAGGATTCCCGCCGAGCAGGGAGCCCGATGTGGGGCTCGATCTCGGGTCTCCGGGATCATGACCTGAGCCGAAGGCAGTCGCTTAACCAACTGAACCACCCAGGTGCCCCCAAAATGTATAGATTTTAAATGTAATCTTAATAAAATATGGCAAAAATTGCTTAAATATTAATATTTTAAATTTCAGAAATATGAAAGGACATCCATTTTACCAAAGAAAGTTAACTGCGTTAAGTTTAAGGAATAATTGGGTGAATAGGGTAAGTGTGTGTGTCCTGAATAGAATTGATTGGCCTTTGATATCCATTCTTACTTTCTTTTTTGTATCTTGATGTACCAAAGTAATTATAAAGTTTACAACTACATTCCTATTGACATTTGTAGTTAGCGTTCATATGTGAATTATTTGGAAGGTATCAGGGAAAGCTCGTTTGCTTTTCATGATTGCTACTGCCATCCAAGACCACAAACATATTCTTGCTTGAGGCCAGGTTCAGGATTCCAGAGTATAGTCACTAGCTCTTGGTCATAAGTGACAATGGCATGGCAGCTGGCAGCAGCATCTATATTCCAGCTCTATTAGTTTCCTATTGCTGCTGTGACAATCTATCATGTGTCTTTAAATAGCGTGAAATTTATTATCTCACAGCTTTGTAGACCAGAAGTCCAAAAGAGGTCAACAGGGTTGCATTCTTTCTGGGAGCCCTAGGATCTGTTTTCTTGTCCCTTCTAGCCAACACTCTTTGGTTCTTAGTTCCAGTGTGTGGCCACAATTCCTGATGCCATCTTCTCACCTTTTTTGACTCTGATCTTCCTTCCTTCTTCTTATAGAGACCCATATTGGACCAACTTAGATAATCCAAGATAAGATAACCCTCCTCAATGTAATCAAATGTACAAAATCCCTCTTGCTTTTAAAATAACTTATTAGTAGGTTCCAAGGACATTTTTGAAGGAGCATTTTTTCAGTCCACAACATCAACTATGCTTGTATGCCCTTGAAATCTAGTGTAGTGGTTGGTCTTTTGACTCCTATGTCCACAGCCTTCTAATAATCTGCAAAACGCCATATTAATTATCTGTATTCTTGAAATTTCTGGAGTTTCCATTTTCTATACAAAATCCAAATTAATATCTTTTCTTTATTCAATTGATCTTGCATATTGATTTAGTTAACATTTATGTATTTAGTTACATGATCCTTGAATGTTAATGTACCGTCTTAGTGCTTTGGATGAAAGCACTTAGTGTTTGGATCACATTGGAACTGAACTTGAAAGTTGACGTTGACTTTTCCAATACTTGAGCCTCAGGTTTGCTATTTGTAAAATGAAGTTACTAATATCTACTGTAGGATAATTGTGAGAATTAAATCAGACAATTTGGTTTCCACATTCAATATTGTTCCTGGCACATAAAAAACACTAAAAGAATGAGAGCTATTGTCTTGAGTCTCTATCTGTTTTTCTTTTTTATTTTGGTGAGAGAACAGATCAAGACAAGCATTTTTTATTTATTCTTTCAGTTAATGAAAGACATAAGAATACCAAAAAATTTTTACTGCTGGTTTGCTGTTTTATAGAAAATCCGTAATCTGTGCTACGGCAACATGCACCTTTCCTTTTTGCTTTGTTATGGAAAAATCTCAAAAATATCCAGAGTAGAACAATGAATTTCTATAAACCTATCATCTCACGCTAAAACTCACTAACCCCTGGTCAATAAGATTTCATCCATTTTCCTATTTCATCCCCTTCTCCCTATATTATTTTTAAACAAATCCCAAACTATCATTCTTCAAGTATTTCATTATCTTTAAAATATAAGGGCTCCATTTTCATTATATACTAACAATATCATTACCACATCTAAAGAATTTAATAACCATCTTTAGTTACATCAAATATCAAGCTAGTATTCAAAATTTTAAGTGTCTCACAAATTTTATAATGTTTTAAAGATTTATGTTATTCAAGGTTCAAATAAAGTCACACATTATGACTGGTTGGTAAACCCCATCTTTTTTATGTTATAGCTTCTGATTTCATCTCTCTCTCTTTTTTTTAATTGCAATTTATCTGTTAAATATATATATGGTATTTAATTATATATCTACATGTCTAACTTAAATGTCCATTTTACCATGTACTAAATCTCTGTCAAGAAGTTTCTTGCTATAAAAATTTGTTGTTGTTAAGAATTTTGGAAGGAGTAAAGTAACATATCTTATGATAAAAAGATTAGAAAGTAACAATAGCATGTATATTTTTCAAAGATATTTACATATATTTTTATTTGAGCAGACATATGAATTGTACCTTTTGTTAAATGTAATTAATATTTGAAATAATTCCAAAAATAATTTTAAATAAATTATATTTTGTAACAAATTTTAGATGTTTATCACCCTTCAATATGTATTTCAGAAAGTTTTATTGACTACATAGAAAAAGGTTTTTCATAAAGATTATCTTTCATAAATTATATCTATGAAATATTTCCCTTTAATCTATTCTATGGCTAAAGGAGCATGACCTGAACTAATCATTAAATTTAAACTATTCAGTATAATTCATCAGTGTCATTATTATTATGATTGCTTTGAGAAATGGAATTACTGAAACCAGCAACAGTCAAATACCCAAAACCTTATTCTCATGGTATAAAATTTTTTTTAAGATTTTATTTATTTATTTGACAGAGAGAAACACAGTGAGAGAGGGAACACAAGCAGGGGGAGTGAGAGAGGGAGAAGCAGGCTTCCCGCTGAGCAGGGAGCCCCATGTGGGACTCGATCCCAGGTCTCCGGATCATGACCTGAGCCGAAGGCAGTCGCTTAACCAACTGAGCCACCCAGGCGCCCTCATGGTATAAATTGTTATAAATACAATCATACTTGTTTAAAGATTACTCAAGGGCTAGTTTCAAGTATTCCCAAATTGTGATTTGCTCAGAAAAGGAGAAAGCCATGCTAACCATGACACATTTAAACAAGAATGGCACATTTTTTGCTTCATTCAGTACAGGGTTCTAGCTATTGATCTCTTTCATTTAGGAAGGAAGGAAGAAAGAAGGAAGGAAGGAAGGAAGGAAGGAAGGAAGGAAGGAAGGAAGGAAGGAAGGAAAGAAGGAAGGAAGAGAGGTAAAGAAAAAAAGAAAAAGAAAGGAAGAAAGAAAGAAAGAAAGAGAAAGAGAAGGAAAGAAAGAAGAAAGAAAGAAAGAGAGAGAGAGAGAGAGAGAGAGAGAGAGAGAGAGAAAGAAAAGAAAAGAAAAGAAAAGAAAAGAAAAGAAAAGAAAAGAAAAGAAAAGAAAAAAGAAAAAGGGAGGGAGGAATGCAGACTTTAAACCTATATTAAACTAATGAACATCTATCTCTTAATAACTGATATTTCTTAATTGACATGTTATAAACAGAGTGAAAAAATAGTTGAGTAAACTCGAGCCTATCATATGGAATGAATTTTAAATAGTATTACATAGCTATCATAAATCTAGGTATAAATAGACATTAGGAATTGTTACTTTATTCCAATGTGTGACTGATTAAAGCAATATCCACTCATAATTACTGTATTATTAAATTATTCTTTTCTAGCATACTTGTTTCATCATATTCCAGAGACAAGAAAAGGATAAACTGCCATTCCTGTGAACCAAAAAGTTGAAGTGAAGTACTTACTTTGTGTTAACTAACATAGTTCATAAACTGTAAAAGAAATATATATATATATGCATATGCATATATATAATCATTCATTATGTAATTTCATTCATAAACTCAGGCCTTTTAAAGTAAGTATAAATACTCCATGAGTCATGAAGACTAACTCATCTCTAGAATGCTTAAATGGTCTATACATTTTCTAAACCCCTCAGTTTAGAGTGGATGAACAGTGACTTTGTCATGATTCTGATTAGAAGCGCTACTTTCATCTCTCTAACTCTACCTTGTTTGCTTCTAGTACCCCTACAGTACTTCTACAGTCCATGCCAGGACACCCAGTTTCGATCCATTATTGGATTAGTGCCAAGGTAGTGCTTATGAAGGATATGCTGTGTATGTGCTATGCTACAGCATTGGGTCTATCAGGCATTCATCCCACACAGGTCTCAGCCCACACCCACGTTCTTCAGCATGCCTTCTCCTCCAGGAAGACTGAAGTGTGTGGCCTTTCTCCGAGTTGCTGTGACTGCCTATACTTAACCCCGCCTATGCCCAGGTCACAGTGTCCAGTGACTGTAACCATGCTTTACTGTTGTATCCTCACTGACAAGGCCTGTATTTTATCATCACGTAGCTAGTGACTTGTACAGTAAATGGATTGCAGCAGATCTGAACAAATGTTTAGTAGATAGTTCCATGAATAATGTAAAATAACATAACCACCAATCTCCAGTTGCTTAGCTTTTAGAATTGACAAAGAAATCAAGAATAGTCGTGTATGCCAATGTAAATATGCACAGCTAGGAGCACAAAAACAGCCACCTAACTCAGTCTGGGGGACCAAAGAAAGATTCACAGAAGAGAGAAGACAAAGGCTGAATCTTGCAAGATGAATAAGAACTATTCAATCTGAGGAAATAGGAAAGAGGTTCCAGGTAGAAGGAGCAATATGTGTAAAGGCATGAGAGATGAGAGACAGAGAGAGTAAGCAGATAGGAAAGTTTCAAGTATGCCTTTTGCCTGCCATTAATGCCGTTTGCCTGCCATTAACGGAGGAGGGTCAAAATGTTATTTTAGTTACAGAATGCTCTTATCAGGTTTTTTGTTGATTATTTTTAATTAAATGTATTTACCCAGCAAAGAGTAAGTATGGGTTGGAAGAAGGATGAGATGAGTGATGATGGGGTAATTGGACTCCAAGCAGATGCCATAGGCCTAGGGGGAGGGCTATATACCCACCTGATGTGCAAATAAATAAATGTTTTAAATCAAGATGCAGAACTATTAAATACAATATATCCAACCTTCTGTCCTGAAAATATACCTTCATAATGACCTGGAAGACCAGGTCATAAAGGTTGAAATTTCAGTAATTTTTGGAGTTCCATGCTGGAACCTGACAACTCAAGGAGATGTTATCCCTCATTTGATTTCATCCTACATGATGGAAGACCTCAAGCATACACATATGGACTCCAAACTCTATCCAATCTCCTTGCCCCAGAAAAAGATTCCTTTGGGTTTTCCCTGGGCCTTGGAGGTCTACACTCCAGAAGACTGAATTGGGAAGCAGCCTTGCACAAGCCCTCAAAACAGACTCAGGGCCACATGAGTAGGTATTTTGAGATTCCCAGTACTGAGCACATGGTATACAACAGGGTGGCATTCTCCACAGGATCACATCTTTCTGACCCGGAAGACCTCTTGTCCTAACCCAGTACACCCTTTGTACTGTGGAAACATCTTGGATTTGGTCCAAATGTCGTGTTTTAAAATAGAAAAATACTTCATGGCATTACATAAATTTCAGACATCATATTCCTCCTTCTGGTTGTTCACTGTCTTATTTTATGTCCTATTAAATGCTGTGCTGAGTCTAAATATTCTTTTCGAATGTGTCTTCCCTACTGATACTTCCTACAAAATTCCTTAAATAAAAAGATTGCATCACCTTGGAAAGCCGGCTACTACTGCAATGAAAAGGAGAGAAAATTAGTCTGTTTTAAGCAGGTAAAGATGACAGTGCAGTCTGCTTTTGTCATTCCTGAGATTCACTAGCAAAGGCCACAGCTGCATAAACTGGGGTTAAAAGCCCTCTGCTTGCTTTCTCATTGTTTTTTTGTTTTGTTTTGTTTTGTTTTGTTTTCCTGGTTAACTATCCTCTAGCCAATTAGGTATATGTTACTTTAGCCGAAAGATTTGTGTTTCTATTCTAGTCTTTACCATTAATCATCTGGGTGACCTTGGACAAGTTACTTTATCTCTCTGTTTCTACCTTGTTCTGTTATTATTTGCTTTAGTCATTTCAAAGAGTTGCTATCCTAGGAGAAAATGAGGTATAAAACCTTACTTTTGTAAGTTTTATGAGGTATGTACAAATGCTGTGAAAACTATAATATGCTATGAGCAAAAATATTTTTTAAAAAGAGAATTATTTCTTTTGTAAAGAATGTTAACTTGCTAGTTTTTCTTTTTTGTTTTTTTTTTAATATATTTTTTATTTATTTGCCAGAGAGAGAGAGGTCACAAGTAGGCAGAGAGACAGGCAGAAAAAAGGAAACAGGCTCCCCGCTGAGCAGAGAGCCTGATGTGGACCTCTATCCCAGGACCCCGAGATCATGACCTGAGCCGAAGGCAGAGGCTTTAACCCACTGAGCCACCCAGACACCCAATTTCCTAGTTTTTAATAAGTCCCTTTGCCTTACTGAGCTGAGTGGAGATTCATATACATTGTGGAATCAAAGATAATAATGTCTTTTTCTTCTTAATGTAAGTGGCTGAAATGGATTAATACATTACTTCAAACCAAATAATGATAGTCATTGTCAATAATATAAACATGACTTAATTAATTTATTTTACTAAAATTAAACTTTACATAAAAGTATTTAGATTTCATATGAATTTTTTCCTATTTCTGCAGACACAAAAGTATATTTATTGAGATAATTTCAAAAGATGCACAATTATGTTCAATTAGTATAGAATTCTAAAATAGAAGCATTTTTAATTCTTCCAGAAATTGTAAAATCAAAATGAATGTTCAACACTTTATATTAATTTCAAAAACATGTCCTAGGGAATTTTATATATCTTCTTAACTATTTCATCAATATTGATTCAAGTTATCAAAAAGCTAAGTATGAACAATCATAGAAAACTATAATTGTCCTAATCTAAAAATATAAAGACACTCCATAATATTTGTGATATTACTTAAATTTTACTTATGCTGTCTCTTCCCCCCCAAAAATACTTTCTTTAAAGTTTCTAAGATTCTTTCTATTTGAGATTCCATTTGAAATTAAAATGAAAAGTCGTGAAACGAATATAGGTCAACTTGTTTGATAGAGATGAAACTAAGGGTGAAGCAGTTAAGTCTAAGGTGTAAGTCTCAAACATTTAAAAAATCTAGGTCACATTTTGTCAAGGAAATAAAAACACTTGCCCTGATTTGACTGATGATACTATTTGTACTTTTTAATATTTATTGACTAAAACAAGACAAGAAATAGAGAAACGAAAAGATATTTCTGCAGGGTCTGAATTTAACACAATGATTTAGATCTACAATTTATAATTCAATGAAAAAATAAAATAATTATTTAACTGGGCTTTCCACCTGTAATTAATCCCTTTTTTTAAAACAGATTTTATTTATTCATTTGACAGAGAGAGAGAGAGGGAGAAGGGCAGTGAGCACAAAGCAAGGGGAGCAGCAGGCAGAGAGAGAGGGAGAAACAGATTTCTGCTGAGCAGGGAACCTGACCTGGAGCTCAACCGCAGGGTCCTGGGATCATGACCTGAGCTGAAGGCAGATAGATGCTTAACCCACCAGAACTACCCAGGTACCCCTCCCTGTAATGAATCTTCCCTCTCATTTTATCCATAAATGCCACTGGCATAATTAAAAAAAAAGGTTAGAAAACTTGTTACTATTTTTTCTTTAGGGCAAATGCTAAACTTTTTATGACTTATTTCAAATAGACTTCTTTTTTGTTTTTTCTTGTGTGACAGGTTGATATAGAGAGAAGTTTATATAAACTCATTGGCACTGAAGGGATCTCTGGTCTCTATGTTGCCTCCTGCCTTCTTCCCTGGATAGTGGTGAGGAAAGCTCATCTCACCTTGCTTTGGGCATTGATCCCTATCCTATAAGCATCCATTAGGAAGTGCCTGTGGCAATTGTAAATTGATTGTTCTCTCGCAAGGAGAAACACGGTGATTACTCACAAGAAACATGGCCATCACTCCACACTGACTCTACTTTTTTAACAAACATGCATATAATGCTTATCAGATACCAGGTAGTATTCTAAGTGTCTTATAGTTATAACTGATTTAGTTTAATAACAGCCCTAAAAGGAAGGCATTATTAATAATCTCATAGAGATGATGGAATGGAAGTTCAGTGAGGGTCCGTAATCAACCAAAAGTCACACAGCTCTAAAGAGGCATGGTTGAATTAAAGCCACACAGTCACTGTTTTGAATACATGCAGTTAACACTCTGCTTTGATGCTTTTGAGCTTTTTTTCACATCCCTCCAGGGATGTTCCAACCAGAGACTCTACTGTCTTCTTTCTCTGACTATGGCTTTGATCTGCCCAGACAGCTTGTTGTCTTGTAGGAACACCTCTACTCAGTCTTCAGCTGACCCCTAGTCAGGAACACTCACTCAAGTCTCAACTACTTAAAAGTGACACAAGAACTGAGATGTTCATTCAATGTCTAGTCTAGTCTACTTGGAAATAGAACCCTTGTCTCAGATCCTCTTCCTGCTACACATTTTGTTCTCCCTTCTGTTTTAATGCAGCTACCTTCATGAGCTCCAAAGAATACAAATGGGATCAAATTTTCTCTACCTAACTTCCTTTCAACCTGTATGGAGGGACAGGGGCTAGTTGGGTGGTGTTAAGACCCTTCCCAGGGATTCAGTGGAGCCTTCACCCGATATCATCTCCTCCAATCCTGTCAGGTAGGCTAACCTTTCAGGAGCCATAAGGACACCATGTTCCTTCCTGTGGGGAGGAAACCTGTCATATGTTCAGACTTTTCAAATAATGACTTATAGAAAGCTTTGTTCTTGAAGATTTTGAAACTATAAGATGTTCTCTCTACAAAGACTTCTATTATTTCTCAACTGACTCAAGAAATCTAATTAAAATTCAAAGATGAGAAATTCTGCAAAACCAACTCTTTACAACGGTATTATATAACAGGTGGGGGGAAGGTAGGATTGTTGGTGGGAATAAAACTGTATTTGTTTTATATCAAGTATCTCTATAGCATTACTGTATACAGGTATCTCTTTTAAATGTATTTATGTATTATTTCTCATAAAAGCATCTTCCTATAGTTGAGAAGGTTTGATACTAAATAAATAAATAGGATATTCTTTCTTTAGTATATGGTCAATATTTGACAGGTATGGATATTGGAGGGTTCCTCATAACAACTTGTGGCCACCTTGTTTGCTCAGGTATGAAAAACTAGTAATGCATAAATCCTGGGTGGTATAAGGCAGTTTCACCCTGTGGGGAATTTGGCCTCCTGTAACAAAGAAAAGATAAAATGAGGCCTAATTACTATATCCTTAAAGAAAAGGTAGAAAGCTAATGGACTAAAGTTTGCGCTTTTTTTCCACCATTAGGAAGCCATATTTTTGGATCAGGTGTTCTAAAACTGGTAAACCTTAGAAAACTAATTGATTTGGCTAAGAAAGATTATAGAAATCATAGCTTCATATTGTCACAAGGACCCTGGCAAGTGACAGCAAAGACAATAGCAGCAGCAATTTGATGGCAGTTCTCCAAAGATCTTGTTTTCCTGTTTTGAGCTCTCAAAAGGCTCCCAATGGTATGAATGCTTTATTAACATTTAGACCTCATGAGGTGGCTTCCGTCTGTGGATAAAAAAACAAAGGCACTCAGGGACTCCAGTTCTACTCAGGTCTGTAGCTTCTGCTTTTGTCTAAATTTGATATTTTCGACAATACACCCTTCAGTAAAAGGCTTCAACAGCTTGTGTAATTATTAACACGAGTGCTGCAAGCCTTTTGTACTATACTTAAGACTTGCCAACCTTCACTGTCAGGAAAATCATGGAAAATTAAATTAGGACAATAGATGAAATAATGGGTGTGAGGGACTGAAATCCCTAAGTGCTTTGGTCATGCTGCTAATGAAGGCAGACTCCCCACACCCTTTTTTCTCGGTTGTGAATATCAGATCTTAGCATAAAAGTCTACTTTATGTGCTATTTTCTTTTTTATATAAGCTGCTAATGATTTCTTGAGTGGCTCCTTTAAAATGGTCTTTTTTAATACAGTGTTTCAAAACCACTGTTGCATTAACAGGACTCCTTTAAAATAGGCCAACTTTCAAATTACAAAGGAGAGAGAGACAGAGAAATAGAGAAAAAGAGGAAGATGGAAAGGAAGCTATCAGATCTGGCAAGTCTTTGTAGAGTATGTGTCTGAAAGCATTTTTATACGGGCCTCTATTAGAAATTATACAGAACGGCCCAAATACAATTATGCTCCTGCAAGACCCTATTGCATGAGATAATAGATTACTGATTCATTCAGGAATAAAAACAGAGATTCCCACAGGAACAGTGAAGGAAATAATTCATGTAATATTAAACACGATGATCAGGGATTACTGTATCTCTCCTAGAGCTTACTTCGTTTATTTTTCTAATTTTATGTGAACTTTTATATCAATTTTATCAATTTCTAATTAATTGTGAAACAGTATAAGCAGAAGGGGAAATGGTATCATTTTATAATTGGGAATCATCAATGAGAGACAAATGAATTCATCTGGCTGTTGATATTACGTAAGAAAAAGTCAGGTACGTAACTGGAGAATTCAAAGAGAGTAATATGAAAAAAAAATGGTTGAAAAAGGAGAGGAATGAGACCCGTCCTGCCTATCAGCAGCATAATGTGACTTCACAAAACATCCTACTAAATGTGCTGATAGCACTTTCAGAGAACTAGGAAGTACAGCTTCAAGAGAACTAGAAAGAGCAGCTTCAAGTGCACTCAGCAGGACGTTTCTTCTGCCGGGTGGCTCAGCGACAGGGGAGAGCAGCCAAGAGGGGAGCAGAGTTGATCATATAGCTTGGCTGAATGATGTAGTACTCTAGGAAAAGAGTTGTCGAGTATCTCAGAAAAAAAGTCCACCTTTTAATGGCAAATATTTCATAACACCTCATTATCACACACAAGATTTTAAGACACAGTACCTTAACTTCACTGTAAAGGAGAGAAAAGATAATGTAATTTATAACAAAATGGTTTTATTTAGAAATGCTTAGGCCTGAGCACACTAGAAGACCTTAGAAATGATGTCTACACACACCCACGCACACACACACACACTCACACACGCACATACACGTCCCTCGCCCCCAAACACACAGTCATGAAACCCAGCTACAGATGTATAGGGGCACAGGAATGTTTTATTGAAAACTTAAGTACCATGATTTTTTTGACAACCAGAGTTCAATTTCTTGAAATTAACAAGTATTCTTTGTTGTTTTAAAAAATAACAAAATATGCCTTTTTAAAATGTATATTGTACATACTGTAGTATCCTTTCCCATTTTTTTAAAGATATTTATTCATTCATTTATTTGAGAGCAAGAGAGAGCATAAGAGCAGAGTGGAGGGGCAGAGGGAGAAGCAGACTCCCCACTAAGCAGGGAGCTCGACTGGGGTGGGGAAGAGGGGGGCTTGATTCCACGGCCCTGGAATCATGAACTTACTAAGCCACCCAGGTAACCCCCTACCTCAGATATTTTAGTACATATTTAAAATTCTGAAAAAAATACCTTATGTTTGAGTACAGGGCATATTTTGTGTCACAAGATTCAAATAATCTTTTCACATAATTAATTAGCTGAGAGATTTTGAATTTTTGAAATGCAGAATTAAGTCTTCATTGTGAAGGACCATCCCAGACATTTTAGAATGTCTAACATACCTTACCTCTTTCCATTAAAAACCTTTAGCTCCTGACACCTCTCCCCCCAACAAACAAGTGACAAGTGACAAGCAAAACACTCCTCACAAATTGCCAAAACTTCCTTTAGGAGGTTGTATCTTCCCTGTTGAGATTTCAGGCCTCAGGAAAGTTTAGAAAATGCTTTCATTGGATTCCAGTTCTATATTTCAAACTATTTGAAATCTGTAGTAGAGATTTTGGAGCTGTTCAGCAGGTTTCCTCAGTAGAAAATGGCTTTCATGTGCCACATCTTGAAGCTTCAATCCAAGTCTCTGATGGCACTTAATGTACTGTTAAGCATCTCAGTGGGTATCCAGTGCATGCCTGCCTGGGATCCTCAGACTTTGCAGGAAGACCTTATCTCTGCCTGTTGTTTATAACACCATGCCAGGAATGCCCGGGTGGCTCAGTCTAAGCGGCTGTCTTTGGCTCAGGTCATAATCTTGACATACTGGGATTGAGTCCCACATGGGGCTTTTTGCTCAGTGGGGAGCCTACTTCTCCTTCTGCCTGCTGCTCCCCCTTCTTATGCTCTCTCTCCCTCTGAAAAATAAATAAATAAATAAAATATTTACAACACTAAGCCTAAGAATTCTAGTCTTAGTTGTTGTGTGGTATGCCTGTGTGGTACAACCAATGAGGCTCTTTGGCTTTGTTCTTTAGTTGAAATGCCTAGCAAAGGTCCCTTCAATTTGGGGAAGCAATTAATACTACCTCCAGAGCTTCCTTTTGCTTTTCCCTGCTTCCTTTCTCTGATTGCCAGGAATTAGTGAAATGAATGCTGTGTGAGAACTCAGAAACAAGTCACATACCAGATCCTGTTCTTTTTTCCCCAGTTTCTATTTTTACCCACCAAAATATAAAGGAGAAGCATAGGTGAAAAATATACCCCAGGCTATTAGTGGAATGGCACATTGAAAATGGAAAAGAGTTTAAGTTGTTTCCCTGAGGCTGGACACATAACACATGTAACCATTATTTCTGACAACACAGCAAATTTCAGGGTCATGATAAGTACAGAAGTATAAGTATAACACCACTTAAGTGAATTGAAGCAAATGATGTTTTCCATTGAATGACTGAGTAAGAGCAGATGTCTGTGATCTCAACATTCATCAGATTTCAGGAATTGGAGGTGGGCAGAAGAAACACTGTTTATATCTTCTCCCCCTACCTAGACTTGCATCTTTTTCCATAACTTTGAAAAATTTCCCAGTGTAGATGCAACATCATTCTTTCCACATCAGTATCAAAATACAAGATGCTTTATCCGAGGATACCCATATGCCCCAAAGATAAGGCTTAGATTTCAATCCCTTGCTGGCTTTTATAATATTGACCTGCTCTCGAAGGTGACTTCTCTTCTCCTACAAAGGTATTGATTACAGTCCCTGTCTTACTTCTTTCTGAATCTTTAGATTTTCAGATAGATTCAGTGTGTCCCTTCCTTGGTAAAAGTATTTAAAAGTATTTAAAATATTTATAAAAGTATTTCAGTTCATAGGGAAACTAATTAATTATAAATTAGTCAGACAAAATGACTAATGAAATCTTAAATTCCAACCCATTACCAATGAACACTTCAAAGTCAAGTTCACACCTGTATTTTTCAGTGTCCAAGATATTTGTTTATTATTACATCTGACTTTATCCCAATAAAAATTAAAGTCCCTCCTCATTTGGCACTGGCCTGAGCTCTTTGAAATAATACTAATTATCATTTGTTGAAGAGAGCATCTTTTTTCCCATTGTATATTCTTACCTGCTTTGTCAAAGATTAGTTGACTCTAGAGTTGAGGGTCCATTTCTGGGCTCTCTTTCTGTTCTGTTGATCTATGTGATAGTTTTTGTGCCAGTACTATGCTGTCTGGATGATTACAGCTTTGTAATAGAGTTTGAAATCTGGAATTATGATGTCATCAGCTTTGGTTTACTTTTTCAACATTCTTTTGTGAAAATTGGACAGCCACATAAATGAATGGTCCAGAATAAAATTGGACCATTTTCTTACACCATACTATAAATAGACTCAAAATGAACGAAAGACCTCAATGTGAAACAGGAATCAAAATCCTAGAAGACCACACAAGCAGCAACTTCTTTGACCTCGGCCACAGCAACTTCTGGTTGTACATTTCTCCAAAAGCAAGAGAAGCAGAGGCAAAAATGAGCTGTTGAGACTTCATCAAGATAAAAAGCTTTTGCTCAGCAAAAGAAACAGTTGGCAAAACTGAAAGAAAACCAACAGAATGGGAGAAGAAATTTGCAAATGTTTTATCAGATAAAGAACCAGTATCCAAAATCTATAAAGAACTTATCAAACTCAACACCCAAAGAACAAATAATCCAGTTAAGAAATGGACAGAAGACATAAACAGGCTTTTCTCCAAAGAAAAAACAAAAATGGCCAATAGACACATGAAAAAATGCTCAATATAATTCATCATCAGGGAAATACAAATCAAAACCACAATAAGATACCATCTCACATCAGTCAGAATGGCTAAAATTAACAAGTCAGGACACAGCATGTGTTGGTGAGGATGCAGAATGAGGGGAACCTTCCTACACTGTTGGTGGGAACGCAAGCTGGTGCAACCACTCTGGAAAACAGTATGGAGGTTCCTTTAAAAGTTGCAAATAGAGCTACCCTATGACCGAGCAATCGCATTACTGGTTATTTACCCCAAAGAAACAAATGTAGTTGTCTGAAGGGAAATCTACACCTCAAAGTTTATAATAGCAATGTCCATAATAACTGAACTATGGAAAGAGCCCAGATGGCTATCGACAGATGAATGGGTAAAGAAAAGGTGGTGTGTGTATATATACAATGGAATATTACTCATCCATCACAAAAAATGAAACCTTGCTATTTGCAAAGAAGTCAATGGAACTAAAGATATTATGCTAAACAAAGTCAATCAGAGAAAAATAATTATATGATCTCACTCGTGGAGTTTAAGAAACAAAACAGGGGATCATAGGGGAACAGGGGAAAAAAATGAAACAAGATGAAATTAGAGAAGGAGATAAATCGTAAGAGCCTTTCAATCATAGGAAACAAACTAAGGGTTGCTAGAGGGGAGGTGGGAGGGGTGTTGAGGTAACTGAGTGATAGACATTAAGGAGAGCACATGATGTAATGAGCACTGGGTATTACATAAGACTGATGAATCACTGAACTCTACCTCTTAAATTAATAATACACTATGTATTAATTAATTTAATTTAAATTTTTAAAAGTTAAAATATAAAATAATACTAACTGCAAATACCCAACAAGGATTGGATCATTTGTCTTATCACCTGCCTAAAACATCTGCAATTTGGGCAAAGAGTTTGCTGTCACATTTAAGACTGTTTAGATCATCTTATCACCTCTTCTCTTTTGCTCAGTTTTCTGCTTTTCAATTCTTTACTATTTAACTACCTCTTAAATTCTGAAATCTATGGTATTGGCATACCCACGTCTTATCACAGTGTGTGCATTGGGAAGTTATCTGTAAAACTTACCATGTTACATTACCAGATCTCTGGTTAAAATCAATGTTTTTAGGTGCCTGGGTGGCTCAGTGGGTTAAAGTCTCTGCCTTCAGCTCAGATCATGATCTCAGGGTCCTGGGATGGAGGCCCACATCATGCTCTCTGCTCAGCAGGGAGCCTGCTACCTCCTGTCTCACTGCCTTCTCTGCCTATTTGTGATCTCTCTCTTAGTCAAATAAATAAATAAAATCTTTTAAAAAAATCAACGTTTTTGAATGTTACATAATTTATATTTCATGATAGAAGAACTTTAACTTAGTTCTGTGGCACCATTTGATTCAGGTACAGTCAGAATGATAATCAGATGAGAACGCTCTTTTTTTTTTCTTAAATAAATACCCAATATGTCTATTTCTAGATGAATACAAGAAAATGATGCAGTCAAGCTCCTAATTATTTCACCAACCATCAAAACTAGGTTTTGAAGGATGTACAAAAGAGTCCTTATATGATAGTCATGTCTTGTATTTCACACATGCAGAGAATTCATGTGACAAGAAATTATAGGTAGTACTTGAACTCAATTTTACCAGAATCCTTAGTTCTTAGATCCTAGGCATTCTATGAAACTATATTTCCCCAATGCAATTAAAATATCTCCTATCTGAGTCAATTCAATATTCTTGCTCTTCTCTAGGCTCTTTAGTTTCTTCCTTTTTCACTTCCAGCCATGATAGAGATTTTGTCAGTTGTCTGAAATACTACTTGCCCGTTTACAAGTTAATGTGTTACAGTTATGAATGCTGACAGTAGACACAGGATTCCTGGATCAGACACAAAGGATTTTATTGCCACAAGTTTCATGTCCCATGACTCCAAGGCTCAGGACCCAGTGTGGAAGAACCTTGTGGGCGTATGGCCTGGAAAGAGACTTTATCTTTATTACACTGGACAAAGAAGATGCTTGGTGCTTGCTTTAGATGTAGGGACTACAAACATCTTTGAAAATGTTGTCTAGAACAAAGCAATCAAGGCATAGGCTAGTGAGATAGACAGAAATGTGAGAGACCCAAGGACACTTGTCTACCAGTAGAGCCTCTTTGCCCACACCCTACCAGCCACACCCCTTCCCCTGCTTGAAGATAAACACTTTAGATTCAATAAGCAATAGATGTCACTCTGTGAAGATTCCATGCCTATCAGTATGTTCCTATTTGATGTTACCCTAAAAAAGTCTCTCTTTCACAACCTTAAGCAATGACAAATCATTTTATAATTTTGGAAATGTTTTACATATGTCAAATAAAATAATGTAATCATTCCAGTAATACTTTTTAATTCTCTATCATGTGTGTGTTATCCTGGTTAATTTCTGCAAGCAGAACAAGTTGTCTCTGCTTTGAACTTACATAATATTTTTTACCTGTATCTCTTTTTACATATATTGCTTCTGCCTTGCATTATTGTCATCTTACATTTTCACTAGTCGTATATTATAATATATAATAAGATATATATATTAATATATAATATAATGTATATTATATATTTTGTATATACATATATATAACCTATATTATGTGTTCTTTTGAATCAAGGAAAAAGTGTCTAGAAAACAACTATATAATCTATCAGTATCAACTTTCACAACATAAGGATTCAATTTGAAGAGCAAATTCATGAGAGAATAGTGATTAAATGAAATGTAATTGATTCTAAGTTCTTAGAAGGCAAGATCATATCTCATTTGATTATAATGACTAACTTCTAACAGTGTTTCAACATTGAAAAAAGTAAACTGGGAAGGATGAGCTTTATTTTTTTTAAAGCTCTCTCACTTTTTTTTTTTAAGATTTTATTTATTTATTTGAGAGAAAGGGAGTGAAAGAGAGAGAACATGAGCAAACGGAGAGGCAGAGGGAGGACAGACTCCCTGCTGAATGGGGAATCAAGGGAGAGGCAGAGGAGGACAGACTCCCTGCTGAGTGTGGAGCCTCATGTAGGGCTTTATCCCAGGACTCCAGGACCATGATCTGAGCTGAACGCAGACACTTAACTGACTGAGACACCCAAACACCTTGGCTAGAATGGCCTTTAAATATGCCAAAATTCCATGTTCTTTGACAAGTTCTAAATTGTAACAATTTCAATGTTACTTATTTATAAGAAATTTTAATTTCAATTATGATTAGTTTTTCCAAATTATAGAAGGATTTATTTCTTTTGTTTATTTCTTATTTAATTTTTTGTTGCTCTGTAACTTAGTTATATTATAGTCAATAACTGTGTTCTGTATAACACTGATTGTTCAAGTATTTGTGTTAAATAAAGCACACCAGGCAAAAGCCACCAAAAAGTGTGTTTATGTTCAAGCTAAGTTATAGGGTTCACTTTGATATAGCAAAGGAGAACACAAACAATTTTATGCTTTTGTAAATATAATTTTGGGGAACAATATTAGCTTATTTAACTAATATATAAATTAAACCAATATATAAATCTCAACAATTTAAATTATGGGAAATTAACCCCGCTATTGTGTTAACTAGAATATTGTGTTTGCATTAATTTTCAATAATGGTAAATTGGGGGAGAGTTACAGAGTTGTTTTTAAACTAAGACTGAATTTGTCAAGATGGGCATATGTCTCTTTATAAGAATATTCTATAAACTCATTTTAAATAAGAGGAAATTGTACAGACACTTTAAATTATGCCGAAAGCTCTGAGTACTTTGCTTTTCTTATCTTGTAGCCTAGCAACAAGGCCATTAATTAAACTCATAGATAAACTTTTTTCTCTTTCCCAGTTGCAGTTTTCCAAGAAAAATATTGAAAAGACAATACATATAAAGAACCAGATTTTGTTTCTTTTAGCTAAAATAGGACAATTAGTTGCCCATTTTCCCATGCCTAAGAAGTCAGAAAGGAAATTAGAAAACATTTTTAACTGAATGATAATGACAACCACAAGTTTTCAAAATGTTTGTAATGTAGCTAAAAAAGCATGTAAAAGAAGGTGTTATTCTAGCTTTAAATGCACATCTGAAATGGAGGAATATTTTCTAACCTCCCACCTTGAAAGAAAGGCAAAATAAATGCAACATTAGTAGAAGAAAAACAATAATAATAGGATATAAAATATTTATGTACAACAGAGAAAAACAACAGAGAAAAGAAACAAAGTAAAAATTTGTTCTATGATAAGATTAATAGAATTGATAAGCCTAGAGGAAGAATGATCAAGAAAAAATAAAACAAACTGCCAATATCAGGAGCAAATCACTACAGATCCAACAGATGGTAAAAGCATAATAAGAGGATATTAGAAGCAACAGTATTTCAGTAAATTCAGCAACTTTAATGTATTGAAAAATACAATTTACCAAACTAAAACAAATTACTTAAGCAAGAAGAAGAGATGATCTGAATATATCTTTATCTATTTAAAAAATTTAATTCTCAATCAAAAACTCCTCTTCAAAGCCCAGATGGATTAACCAGTGCAATCCCTCAAACATTAAAGAAATAAAAAATGCCAATTCAGGAAAAAACTTTACAGAAAATGCAGAAGGAGGCTATGAAGTCCAGCCTAACCCTAGGACTACAGAATAATGACAGAGAAATCAGATATTGTGAATGAAAGAGAGAAAGAGAAAAGAGAAGAGAATGAGTCATGATCAAGTAGGTTGGGTTTTATCCCAAGAATTCAAGATGGGGTTATTTTCTAAAAGTCAATTAATAAAATTAATCACATTAAGAGAATTAAGTATAAAAATCACCTTAGTAATGCAGTGAAAGTTATTGACAAAATTCATGTCCTTTTATGATAAAAACTTTCAGCTAACTTATAAGAGAACTTTCTCAATTAGTTAGAATGTATCTACAAAAAAACACCGGCAGCTAATATCATACCTAGTGGTGCAATATTATCACAAGGAGAGGATATTTGCTTGCACTAGTGCTATTCAAAATTGCATTAAAGGTACTTGCAGATACAATAAACACAGGAACCAAAAATTAATTATATAAAGATTAAAGAGGGAAAATGAAAATGATATGATGGTTGTATACTTCAAAAATCCTAAGGTATCTACCAAGAAAACTAAGCTGCTTCAGTAAGGTTACAAAGGCACTATACAATTTTATTTGTAGTACTAAATATGAACAAAGGAGATTTACTCAAGAGCTATTGAATATATTCATGTTACTGAAGACAAGTTAAGACAGAATTTACAATAGCCAAAAATTTTTAACAACCAAATGTCAAAGAACAGGAATTGAAAACTAATTCTGTTTTATTCATAAGAACACAATAACAAATGGATGAGAGACACATACAACCACATGGATGAATTTCAAAATTATTATGTTAAACAAAGGAAGAGAGGCATAAAATAATACATTTTAAGTAATTCCAGTCATATGAAGTTAAAGTCAGACAAAATTAATCGACAGGAATAGAAATCAGAAAATGATTGCCCCAGATATTAGGATGGTGAGGACTGGCTGGAAAGGAGAATGAGGGAACTTTCTCAGTTAATGGAAAAGTATGAGTGGTGGTTACAAAAGTATATGAAATTTCTAAAACTCATTGGATTAAACATTTAATGTTCAGGTGTTTTATTTAAAGTAAAAATTTTTTGAGGGGGTGGTCAAGCAGAAGGAGAGAGAGAATCTTAAGCAGGCTCCAGGGCCAACACAGAGTACGATGTGGGGCTTGATCTCATGACCATCAGGAGTTGGATGCTTAACAGACTTAGACACTGGGAGAGTGCTAAAGTAAATTTAAGCTCATTTAAAAAAAATAAATACCCAAACTATGGAAGAGGCCAAGATGTCCTTCAACAGATCATGGATAAAGAAAATGTGGTCATATATAAAATGGAATAGTACTCAGCCATCAGAAAGAATGAATTTGCAACAACATGAATGGAACTGGGAGGGGAGATTGCGCTAAGTGAAATAAGTGAAGCAAAAAAAGACAATTATCATGTGGTTTCACAGATACGTGGAATATAAAAATAGCTCAGAGGACCACTGGGGAAGGGAGGGAAAACTGAATAGGAAGAAATCAGAGAGGGAGACAACTCAAGAGAGACTCTGAACTCCAGCAAATAAACTGAAGTTTACATAACGAAGCAGAGTAGAGGGATGGGGGTAACCAGGTGAAGGGAATTAAGGAAGACATGTGTTGTGATGAGCAATGGGTGTTATACACAACTAATGAGTAGTTGGACACTACATCAAAAACTAATGTTTTACTATATGTTGGCTAACTGAACAAAATAAGAAATACATACAGACATAAATACATAAATGAATAATAAATAAATCTCTGAGCTAAAGAGACTTTAACTGATTCAGTGCCAGAACTATATTTCATCATTCTGACTTTCTAGAAGTGTTTTAACACACTATAAATTTACTACGCTCACTGCTGTGGGGTTTTAAGCATGAAATATTAACACATATGTTAAATGGCAATCTGTTACTTCAAAAGATGTCAAGTGGCTGTACTTGATTACTTGATTACTTGTCAGGTAAGAAGATGAATGTGATTTCAGAACAGGGAGAAGTCACTGTAGGATGAGAAAACCTGGAATAACTCCATATTAGAACAGGACTTTAAGTTGAGCTTTTAAAAGTTAAGCATGCATTTGAGTTTTTATTCAGCTTTATAATTATTACTGCTGGTATCTATATATTTTTTTCACTTCTCTTAAACATGTTTGCCATCTTAATGGGCCAATAATAAGCAAATTTTAGTCCACCCCCTGTATTAGAAAGTCAATAAACAACAATTAGATATTGTTGTATGTTGTTAAGACCTGAAATAAAATTATTAGTACTCAGTACTGACTTTCCGGGCTCGGGCTGCCAATACAGTGTCTATAACACTAATGCAAGTAATTGCAAGTAACAGTGTACAACGAACCTGCAGAAGCCCAGAAATAGCTGTGCTTTCTCCAGAAAGAAAACAGAAAAGGCAAACAATAGCACAGATATGAACACCTTTGGTTTGTTCAGATGCAAAACCCTGTGTGAGATTTCAGTATTTCTAGTTTCCTAACATCTGAATGTTATTACGGTATTAAATTTAACAACTGACTAAACACAACACTCACAAGCCGATGGATGATGGGTAGTAATTGTTGAAGCAAAGGTTCAGAACAACATGTTTTACAGGGTAGAGTATCCAATTTCCTGAAGTGACAGTTTTCAGTATCTCAATAGCTAACGGATAGTAAATTGTTCACTTCATGAGCATTTTTGGCACAAAGTTTTAGAAGCAATTTCCAAGGGAGTCATCTAGGATGAAAGATACGGTACTTAGTGCAGGACTGAGCACAACATTAAACAATTGCCGTGTGCAGAATATGACATGATATGACCTTAATTGCAAATGTGTGTGAGGAGAGCAGGAGATGCTCCTATTACCTATGTATGTTTTATCCCCATCAACAAGAGAAGAGAACTTACAGCCACGGAACACTTCTAAATGCCAAAGCTGCTATTTGCTGAAAACTTTAACTTCCTACGATGAGAAGTTTTTAAATTACTTTTTTATCGCTAACCACACAAAGCTCTGTATCATGGAAAGGCATAGGTGTAATGTGTGGCTACTGAGAGGTGTTCCATTCACACCCTTGCCTTTACCTCAGCAGTGGAGGTCTGTTGCCGAAGGAGTCATTTCTCTTATTCTCCCTGGGAAGTTCTTCCCTCTAATGGCCTCTCCCTCTGAGGATAATTTGTTTAAAAAAGTGGAAATTGCAAGGCATACACCCACCTCAGATAGTAAAATGTGTAACTCAGAGTGAAGGGGCTCAATCTTTTCTTTGAGCTAAAAAAGACAATATCTTAATACTTGCTCATAGACTTAACTCCTCTTTTACTTAACTCCAGTTCCTCTGTTATAGAAAAGTGACTCCCTTGCAACATTACTTTCTGTGCACTATGAATTACTTTGAGAAATAGACATATTTGGTCATCTTTAGAAGGAAGTAATATGGGTGGTTAAGAATTGGGAGTCTGGAGTCATATGCCTGACTTTAAATCTTACATCGGCCATATGTTATGTCTGGGATTCTGAGCAAGTTTATTTAACCATGCTGTACCTTCTACTTCCTCATTTGTAAAATTAAAATATTACTGATATGTATGTCATAATCTACTAAAAAAGACTGAATATATTAGCACATGTGAAGTATTTCAAAATAGATGATCATGTACGAACAAGGCAACAGATAGTTGCTATTATTGGCTAACATTTTGATCTTTCCTCATGGGTCATGCATCACACAGGTTGTTGTGGAAACCAGTTAAGAAATAATGTAGATAATGTTACTTAATTTTATTGTGTTGATATTATAGGTTGATGCTGCTATTACTATATAATCAAATTGAAAACTTTTAAATGTGATGCCACCAATAACTGATCCTAAAATTCTAAAAAGTAGTTTTGAAACCAAGTTGCAAATTATGATGGAGGATGGGGTAAGGTGGGGGGCAAAATTCTTGTTACTTGCAACCCCTCACTCAGTGAGAGTCGAAAAAGTATCACAAGGATCTGTGCAGAGACTTCTTGAGGGAGTACTAATGCTTTTCACTTTCTCATAGAAAGAAAGGGAGATACTAGGAGAAGAAACTTCAAGGAAACTCTCTGAGAGTTCATGTGAATCCCCTTAGAATTTCCGCATGTACTGTACAGAAGCCATATCTAAAGAATCTCAAGACAGTAGGAGGTGGCTATCAGCCTGAAATAACTGGGCAGAGAGGACAGAGATTTATATTTGGAAAGCAACTTCCCTTCAACAAATGACAAGGTAAAACATGCAAGCATGACTCTCACGTGTGAGCCAAACTTGAAGTCAGTCTAGATTCATTCCAAGTAGGATTTAAAACAAGGGAAGTTCTGTTAGAGAGTATAAGGAAAAGAGAATAAGAAGTTAAGGAAGAGGGCACCTGGGTGGCTCAGTCGTTAAGTGTCTGCCTTCAGCTCAGGTCATGATCCCAGGGTTCCAGTTTCCAGTCCCACATCAGGCTCCCTGCTTGGCAGGAAGCCTACTTCTCCTTTTCTAACTCCCCCTGCTTCTGTCCCCTCTCTAGCTGTGTTTCTCTCCATCAAATAAATAAATAAGATCTTAAAAAAACAAACAAAAAAAAAATGCCAAGACCAGAGAGCTCATGAAAGGGGAGAAATTCACTGCCCAATGGGTGTTATAATCAGAGAGATCCTGCATGAGACCTTTGAAGATTTTATGACATTACCAAAGACCACAGTAAACTTCAAATATCTGCCAAAAAGCCAAAATGATCTTAAGTTAGTTGTAGTTAGGTGAGAACATTCTCTTTGCTCTCTCCAGTTACTCAAACAATAGAAGGATCAGTCATGGCACCAAGCAAGTGGGTGAATATGGGATAAAAGAGGCTAGCCACAGATCTTCCAAAAAGTCAGGCAATCCACCAGCAACCAAGATCTAGATAGAAAGAGGGTGTTGGGAAAGACTTGCATTTGAATAAAGACTGGACTGCCAAATACATTGGATCCAAAATTCTCCTTTTGAAATCAAGACTTTATTTTTTTTTAAGATTTTATTTATTTATTTGACAGAGAGAAACACAGCCAGAGAGGGTACACAAGCAGGGGAAGTGAGAGGGAGAAGCAGGCTTCCCGCCGAGCAGGGAGCCAGACGTGGGACTCGATCCCGGGTCTCCGGGATCATGGCCTGAGCCGAACGCAGTTGCCCAACCAACTGAGCTACCCAGGCACCACTCAAGACTTCATTTTTTAAATAAAATAATCCTGGGATTCTTTATTACCTACCAGTGACAGAAAAATTGCAAGGCTTATTAGAGTTGTCATTTAGTGATAGAAGAAAAGTGATTCCCCAGCTGAGGGGAAGGGAGGGACAAAATTATAGTTGCATTTTGATGACACTACTTACATTTGCTCAAATATATCAGTCCCGCTACTATTAATACTATTGCTTCTCATAAATATACACTCCCTGGCTCTCCTTTTTCCTCTTCTCACACCCACAAAACCCTGGTGTTGATTTTGTTGGGTAATTTGCTCCTTCCCCATCTTTATCCATGTTATTACTGTGAAAATTTTTCTATATTCAGCTCCAAGAACATGCTATGATTGTCTTAGGCCCGTCTCTTGTGGAGAAACAGGAAAGATTTTTTAAAAAATATTTTATTTATCTATTTGACAGAGAGAAGCACAGCTAGAGAGGGAACACAAGCAGGGGTAGTGAGAGAGGGAGAAGTCGGCCTCCCGCCAAGCAGGAAGCCCGCTGTGGGATTTGATCCTGGAACCCCCGGAGCATGACCTGAGCAGAACAGGCAGGTGCTTAACGACTGAGCCATGCACGTGCCCCTAGAAATAGGGAAGATTTTTGGTTGGAGTTTCTAGGAGATGCACTCATACCACAGGTGTGGCAGGTAGGCCCAGCTCTTGCCTCCAGCTAATGAATTACATGGGGAAATGTTGAGTGTGAAACTGCTGTCCTCACTCAGGTAACACACTGAAGAGCCCTTAGGTGGGTCCCATGGGATGTGACTTAAAGATGACCAAGGACGGCAGACATTATCTGAGCTACTGTACAGATATTAAGCGAAGCTAGCTCTCTTGACTCTGATTGAAGCAATACATTTTATTTCTTGTTTAATCTAGGGCACATTATTCTGTGTCATTTGTAACAGAAAATGTCCTGTTAAAGAATTTGAGATTTTTTGGTGGCTCAATATGAACCTAATATTTTATTCCTAACAAATATATTCTACCGAGTCTAGTTCCCCCGCCCCAGCCAGATCAATACTATTAAAATGAGGGCTTAATCTCCTCAAGTTTCTCCACTTAAATGTACACATCTTAAATGATCTATTTCAATGCAAATACCTCCTGTTATATTAAAGCAATACTTTTTTTCATAAATTTTCAAGAATTAACACAAGAAGAACATTATGGTTTTAGCTTTATCAATAATCTTTCATGAATCAATTCTCTGAGGAAGACTGAGAAAAACCATCATGTTTAGAATGAACTAAAATTTAAGTTACACATTAAACTAATACAAATAAAAAGACAAATTATATAGATAAAATATATCTATAAACTCTTTGAATGGAAAACCTACTTTAATTATACACTCCCCCAAGTCTCTGGATATTAGAGAATTATTAGATTTGTCACATTTGGCCTCTAATCAATGATTTCTTCTTCATTGCAAATTATTATAATTACTAAATGTTTTTCAATTTTGAATATATTACTTGATATTTAAAGTTATTCTTTTCTCAGTCATAATATGCAACAAATTAATACTAATCCTCAGAAATAGCCCTGGATTTTTTTTTGTTTACTTTAAGACATATACCTGACTCCTAAAGCTTCAGAAAATTAACACAGTTTTTACTAGTTGTTTTGTTCTGTTCTGCTTTTGAAGCAAATATTAGACTATAGCTACACTATAGTGTAGCTATAGTCCTTGAAGGGTGCCTTTTTCCAATATCGTGTCTGAATAAATAATGTTGTATAGAGAATTTTAGCTTTTTTAAGATTAATATTTGTATAGACTATATGTCAATGAAAATATATGAACAATGTAGCAACCCCCACTAGTTTAATGAATCCATAAAAATGGCAATATTCTTTTTCTTAGGCTAGCAAGATATAAATAACAGTAGTTGAGAGAGCATATTCTTAGGTTATTTACAAGTATTCTTATTCATCAGGAAACTGAAATTCATTTGGACGTGTAAACCAAAACAACCTATACATACTAATATCATTAGCCTAGAAAAATAGTATAGTGAGTTATTTCCCTGTCGGAGCCCATGAGCTAGCTCTGATTAAAGACTGCTCAAGGAAAGTATTTGTGAAATAACCTTTGTATAAAATAATACAGCTTTCTGAACAAAAGTTTTAAAAATACAGTCTTTCATTTTTTATCTAAGTATTAACATTTAGACATGTATATAAATTTAAAACATAGCTAAATTAAATATTGGAGAACTCTACCACCTTGAAGTCAAACTTATCAATTCCTGGTTAAAAAATAGACCAGATTCATGATTTAAAAAATAGGCTGAAGCAAGCCAGAATTTTGGTGGAAGACCGGAATCAGCTGATATTTAGGAAGTGACAAGTGATCCTGGGGTGTCCTGTCATCAATATGGCTTTTAAGACCACACAATATTGGTTGCCTCTACTTATAGATTCTACAATTGATGCCATAAAGTCTAATTTTGAAATTTCTAACAAAGAATATTTCATAAACTGTCACATGTAATGTTTTTGATAAAAATAAATCTATAGCTTATCAAATAATTGGCCATAACACTTTTATTAATCAAATAACTTTTCCCACTTCTATTAAATGTTAAAAATGAAAAGTGTTAAATCATTAAAAGTAAATTAAATCAAATAAATTAATCAAGAGTATACTTGTTTTGATGAGCACTGAGTAATGTAATAGAGTAATGGACTCATTATATTATACACATAAAACTAATAAGCTCTATATGTTAATTATGCTTTAATTAAAAAAATAAATTAAATCTCATTTCCTCAATATTTATACCTGTTATAACACATAAGATTTCCTTCCTTGTAGAAGCTAAGTAATATTATAGTGTGTGTATATATGCATATATATATATATATATATGTACCGCATTTTATTTATCCACGTGAATATATGTATCACTAAAGACATACTGTTGGGCACCTGGGTGGCTCGGTTGGTTGGGCAACTGCTTTCGGCTCAGGTCATGATCCTGGAGACCCACGATCGAGCCCCACATCGGGCTTTCTGCTCCGCGGGAAGCCTGCTTCTCCTTCTTTCAGTCCCTCTGCTTGTGTTCTCTCTCTGGCTGTGTTTCTCTCTGTCAAATAAATAAATAAAATCTTTAAAAAAAAAAGACATACTGTTGCAGGAATATTGAGGCAACTGAGAAACTCAAGCGGCACGCAGACAGCTGGGAGAAACAGCTCTATTGATGCCGGTGGGCTCAGCAGGATTGCTCTCAAAATCTGAGCGTGGGCAGGGCTAGGGGTTTATTTTTATGGTTACGGGTGATCGAGGATGGTGACAGGATGTTTTTGGGGTCTCTCATGGCCAATTGGCCCTCTTTATGCGGAGGTATAATCTATATGGGAGCGCCAGAGGAGAGTGCTAAATCATCTTGGGGAAATTTTTCTTTTTTTTTTCTCTTAACTAAATGGGGCTGGGGCCCAGGGGTTTTTCTGCCTCATGCCCCCACCTCTTGATGATTGGCAGAGATAACCTAGAGATCATCATTATCCAGATTTAAAGGACTGTACCCTCAGAGGGCAAGAATTCGGGCAGTCGTGTGTTGATAGACGGTATCTCTAATGAAATGGACGAGGCTGTTGGGGAGACAAGGACTGAGGGTAATAAGAGGAGTAGGGACAAAAAAGGGCCTGCTATGGGTAATACCCAAGTTGTCCATGATTATGGGTTGAAACCCCAAGATGTGAGTTCTTCTTGACGGTGCTGGATGTGTTGTTCCCGGAGCTGGCAAACCTTGGAAGTGATCCTGGACTGATTGATGTAGTAGTGGCATTCTTCCTGTAGGAAAAGACAGGTTCCTCCCTTTTTAGCAGTGAGGAGATTTAGGAGGGCTACTGCCACCGGACTGGAGAGTTGTTTCTGGAGGGACGTTAATGAATGCAATGTATTCCATGTCATCAGTGAGGTCCTGTGAAAGCTTGAAGTTAAAGTGAAGGGAAGTCCCAAGGCCTGATGCACCAGTAGCTATGCTGGTGAAGATTCTGGCCACCAGGAGGAACAGTAAGACTATTGCCCATTGCTCCAGTGGTGAAGAGTGACTTGGGGTTGGAACTGGAAGTGTGACTATAGTGAGGCAGAGGGGGACAAAAACACAAGTATGCAACCGGAAAGGGCGTTACTTTCATTGCTACATCTAAGGAGAAGGTTGTTTTCGCAGGAGAGGAAGATGCTGGGTGATGTGTAGTAGGGTAGAGGAGCTGTGAAGTTCTGACAGCCTGAGCCAGGGGACTCAGTTTCTGAGACACTCTGGACCTATGTGAAGTCTTTACAGTCAGGAACTCTCCCATGGTGAGCTTTGAGGCTCCTTTTACCAGGAGGGCTATTCTATGCTTAGCTAAAGCCTTTGTTTGCAATTGTACTTCAGTAGAGGTGGCTTCTAGGATAAATATGACTAAGGGATGAAACCATTAAGAAGCCCTTTTTGAGGGCACCTGGGTGGCTCAGTGGGTTAAAGCCTCTGCCTTCGGCTCAGGTCATGATCTCAGGGTCCTGTGATCAAGGCCCGCATTGGGCTCTCTGCTCAGCAGGCTTCTTCCTCTCTCTCTTTGCCTGCTTCTCTGCCTACTTGTGATCTCTCTCTCTATCAAATAAATAAATAAATAATCTTAAAAAAAAAGAAGAAGAAGCCCTTTTTGAGTGGTCCAGCCTTAATAATATCTTAATTGCAAATGATCACTGGCAAGTCGGAGAAAACTTGTCAAGAGATAAAGGTGAGTTTCACATGCATCATCCAATCCAATCATAAAGAAAGTGGGGTCATCCATTATCTCTACAAGTCTATAGCTAATCCTATGGAGTGAGGTGTTTCTGGCTTCCCCAGCCACACAGAACTGGTCAAGGTAGTAGTTAAATTATATAATTTGGGGGGAATCAGTCCCATTTTCCAGATGTTTAATCATGTGCCATGGGGTCTTGTTATCATCTCCACAGAATAACAAGAAAGAAGATTGTCTATATATGAGTGGTAATTTCTCTGAAGTTTAACTCAAGTTGTCTAAGTTAGGCAAACAACAAACATTTAAAGACAATCAGATTTAGAATTTAACATCCACAAAAGTGTGTTATCTCAACAATTTTTCTCTCTAAAATAGGCCTCATTTCCAAAGATAGCCAAATCAGGACTAATTTATTTGAAAAACAAGTACAGTTTTTTTTTCCAAGTGCAGTTTAAACAAACTTGGCCTAATCATTTACATAAGCTCAGCAAGAACAGTGATTCATCATACACATCTTTTAGAATCTGCTTTGCCGGAACTTTTTATAAGGAATCTCCAGGTTGAACTTTTAGTAGCCTCTCCAGGGCAGAAGCCAAGCCAAGTACTTGCCATCAGACATTCCTGCAGTATCTGTAGATATGGGAGGTTTTCTCTTCATGAGGCCCCCAATATACCTTGAGGTTCCTTCTTTGGCCAGGAAGTAACATTTTTTACTCACTCTGTGAAGCTGCTGGAAACTGTAAGCATGGTATCAGGCTGACATTTCCAAGGGGTTTTATGGCTCCACATTTCATAAAGTCATCCATGTTTCATAAAGTCAACCTTAGTTCCTTAAAGCCGTTTTGTCATATCTAAGTCTATGCATATCTCTCTCAAATATAATATTCCAGTCAGGGCCTTGGTAAAATAACCATGTTTTCAATCATGTTCTGTTACAAGGACAGATTCTTATTGAACTTATGCAAATGACTATGATTGCCATGGAAGAAAGAACACTTACTGAGCCCTTTTGTATTTCAGAGGGTTCAGGTAGAGAGAGAAGTTTACATGCTTCAATTTGTTCACAAATGCATACTTTATCATGTTTTTGTTAAACTGTGGATATCTTAAGAGAAAGTTTCTCTTAAACTGGGAGAGTAAACATTAGAGACCAGCAGTGTTTCAAACAGTAGTTACAACACTATAATCAACCTTTAGTTCATTTACTCCCATGTTGTTAATCCTTGTCTAGTTTGATGCAAATTTAGTTAGTTCTGGCAATTCTTACTCATTTTAGTATTGATCTTAAAGATACGGAATACTTGTCCTAAAAGTCCTTTATATGAACTTCCTTCAAGATGAAACTCATTTTGCAAGACAATAACAATTGTAAATGACAAAAACTCAGAAACAGACACTGCCAATGATTCAATTTGAGAACTCACCATGATACGGTTGATAAGGAAGCTTAGTTATTCTGTGACACACAATACTTCAATAGTCAGAACACAGTGATGATGATGATCTTGTACTAGTACATTAAAACTTTAGGAAGGGCACATTACCTCCAGAATAGTTATAGCACCCATCCAAATGTAACCCAAGGCTTATCATTTAACAGTACTTCCCAAGTGACTTAGCAAACCAAATGAAAGGCCTAATAAGTTAAGAAGACTTCATTTACAATTTAAATCTTGGGAAGTTTGGTGAAACCTTAGGTTTTAAAGCATAAGACTAAATAGGATTAGGGATGTTAAAGAGCTGATAAAGGCAAATCATAAAAGCTGATTTCTCTGGGTAGGCAAAGAGAAAGCAACTATTTACATTTTCTTATCAAGAGCAGACCAACAATGGGAGAAAACCTTGTCTTTTTGAACATAGAGATAGCATACTTTCAATCTTATACTTTAAATTCCATTCATTTCAATCTTGGTCCATTCCAACCACATCTAAAATTCCGTTCCAAAGTTTTCCCCTCATAAAACTCCTACAACTTTCCTTTGCATTCAGATTTTATCCCATGCCATTTCTTTCCAAACAATCATTTCATTTAGGATGTGTAAGGTTTTTTAGGTGAATAAAAGAGACCCCAAGGCAAAATGATCTGTAGATGAGCTTTATTGCCAGCACCCTCGGGCGAGGTTCTGTATTCGGGAAAGGAGAGTCGGGTAAGTCGCACAGGGGTTGAGGAGTGTACGTGTGTGAGGGGTTAAGCCTTATTGGTTCCAGGACTGGATTCCAGTGGGTTTTTTCCCATATTAAGCAAGGGAACATCATGTCCCTAGGTGATTGGCTGGGGATGGGGAAAGTCCAGACGAGGGTGGGTGTTCCCTGACTGGAAAGTCCCGGGTGGAAAGTTTTGGTTTCCTGTAGGTTTTGATGTACTGGATATGATGTGGTGCCACGGCTGCTTTGGCGGGAAGATCAGCCATCTTGACCCAGTCTGCGATGTCCACCATTTTGGGTGCCACTGTCTCTCAGTCAGCCCAACAGGATGCAATTTCCTTCTTCTACCTTCAACAAAAATGAATTCCCATTCCTTGTCTTTCTTACTAATCTCCTACTTTTCCACATACAGAGTTGTTTCCCTTATTCACATCGATCTTAGTTACAGTTAGCAGAATTTTGCACTCATTAGAAACCTTAATCTCCAGTGAAGACTAAGGAGTAACGGATTGTAAACTGTTACACCAGAATTCTTTAGATGGCAAATTTATGAATCAGTTAAGCACAAAACATGCTTACCAACAGATTCAAATGTCCTTGGTTTCTTTGCATTAAGAAGTCAAAAGCACAAACCTATGTCCAGTAATTAATGACTTAGCACTTCATCCTATTTCAAAAAGACCTAGATGTCCAATGAATTTAATTCCATTTATATCCAAACAAAAATTTAGAAGTTTTAATTTACCAAAGACTTTGAAAGCTCTTAACAATTACCCAAGAAAACCGTGAAACAATTAACCATCAGTTTAGTCATCTTTTTGTTAACAAATGGGGACAGAGATTGTAATGCCCAAATTCCGAGACCCCCCAAAGACGACCACCAGAGTCCAGAGTCAAAGCCAAATAGCAAGGGTCGTTTATTGCGAGTTCGAACCCCGGGCCTCCACGCACTCGTTACCGGTGACGCTAAGAGGCCCCGAGCATACTTTTAGTGCAGCTTTTATAGGCAAGGACAAACAAGTTACAGAGAAGTTGGGGAATTTTTATAGTTACAAGCACATGATTGGTTGACATTCTCCCTAGTTTGCTGGTCGCCTTACGACTGGCCTTGGCCCCCCAGCAAACCCCAAGGCGCCAGATGGTCGGGTAGGGGGCTCCGGGAGTGCTCTCGTAGCCACATTCCTGGAGCTAGATAGCCAGGCTCTGGGAGTGCTCTTGTAGTAGCCACATTCCCAGAGCCAGATGGCCATTGTCTCTCATTCTTAGATCTGAAGGTGAGGGGAGGGGCCGTGTGGTTACAGGGTGGCTATGGGGGGGGAGGCTGCTAGGGTTTCTCCACTTTCTTAGGGTCTAGCAAATGAGTGTACAGAAGCCAGGTGGCTGTTAGAGGTATAAAGCATAATGGTCCTAATTTTATTTTTCGCACTTCTCAGAGATAACACAAGGTTATTTGACCTTCAATAAACCTTGACAGGATAAAGTTTCACATTTACTGCTAACTTAAAAGACACGTCTATCTTAATTAAACCAACAAACTTAACTTACTTTACATACTGAATTATGTTCCACCTGGATCCTCCCCACGGTCAATTTTCACCTGAGACACTGGTGGGGACATCTGGAGTGGGTGGTGTTGTGTCCAGGGGGTGCTCTTCTTGCTCCTTGACAGTGAAGGGAGGGGCTGCCTCAGGGCATGGAGGATGGTCTAAAAGCCAGTAATGCAGGCCACACCCAAGGTGGTACAGAAACAGAAAAAGGGGGATGGGGAGCCAGAAGAGACAAAGTGCTGCCAGAAGGCAGAGAAAGGGTTCCCAGCTCAAGAGTGCATCAGTTCCAACAAAGAAGCAGAGGCCATGTTTTCCCACCAAGAAGGAGGGTCAGCAGTCCATGTTGGGCCAGAGAAGACAGGAACTTGCCTGAAACAAAGGTAGTTTTGGGAGCTGCTTGGGAATATTCCCTAAAGTCCCCATTCTAAAGGACACTTGGGATCATAACCTGACTGGAACACAGATGTTTAACCAACTGAGCCATCCAGTCACCCCAGCTCTTTATCTTAAATGGAAGTATAAGAGCTCTTGTTATTTTACATCCTGTTTTTGCCTGGATCAAGTTTCCTGTGGGCCCTCAGAGCTGCTAAGTTAGGCATCTCCCCACACATGCCACTTTAAAGAAGCAGGAGCACTGTCTTCCTGCAGCTCATCTCTAGGCCCCTGATCAGAGGGGGACTGCAGTCCTGGCGCTTCCTGGTGGGCTCATCCCTCTTCAGAACTCATCCCTGTTGCTGCCTTCTGATGCCCCTGGTTAGTTGAGCAATGAGGATTCTTCACTGTTCCTTGTCATTGACACAGAACTGTACCCATGGGGGAAGGGCCCTGGCTATATATGAAAATATATGGAAATATATTTCAATATATGGAAACTGGTCCAGATGTCCTGGGTTTTCTGTGACTACACAATAAACTCATCAGGTGGTGGGGAGGTCTACGGTTCCTTCTGAGGGCCAGCCAACATCAAATGTGGGCCATTAGCTCACATAAAGTCCTCAGCTTCCTGGGCTCTTGTGTACCCCATAGCCAGTGCTAAAGACTTTCTTGATGTTTTTAAGCATTCAATCTAAGACAGTGGGTTTACTGGGTTTCCCACCCATTGCGAGCCATGTGGCAGACAAAGGGTAGGATTCTTTCAGATGATGTCCTGCTCTCACTCCTTGTGGGATCTTAGGAGTGTCTTAGCTAAGATTTATCCATATAAGCCCCAGGCTACTCTGTAGAGTAGATGACCGTTATGCCCTGTGATACTCTGCGAGACTCAGGTGCAGCGCACTCAGACTCCATAGCCGAAGCAGTTGAGCCATACAGACACACTCACACATTCAGGCACTCTTCAGATTCAGACAGGTTGGACACCTCCTTCTGGGTGTCCCTGACTAATGGGAGGTGATCAGGCTCCCCTTCCGTCCAGAAGGATGTGTCTGACTCGGGCAGTGGCCCTGGGGTTTACCTGGTCCCATGGATGGATCCAGCCAGTTGTCCCCAATCTCCTATCATGGGTCCAGGAGGGCAGAGGCAAGCCATGGCTACCCGGGAGAACCTAGACTCAGGTCTGCTGAAATCACCAGGTGTGACTAACTCTAGGGTAGGTGCTCCATCATCCTCCGTGGCTGGTCTCCTGTAATGCACTGGTGGCACAATGGGCCAGAGTGGCTAGATTTCCTGGTCAGGAAACCAAATGTTGTGGAAATATTGAGGTGACCGAGAACCTCAAGTGGCGCATGTAGAGCTGGGACAACACAGCTTTATTGACTCAGGTGGGCTCAGCAGGATCACTCCCAAAGTCTGAGCACCCAACAGGGTAAGGGGTGAGTTTTTATGGTTACGAGTGATGGGGGATGGTGATAGGACGTTTTCACAGTCTCTCATGGCCAATTGGCCCTCTTTATGTGGAGGTATAATCTATACGGGGGCGCCAGAGGAGAGTGCTAAATCATCCTAGGGAACTTTTTTTTCTCTTAACCAAATGGGATGGACATTTGGTCTTTTTCTATCTCATCAGGAACAGTGGGGAGCAGTGGACAGGACGAGGCTGGAGCCCGGGGGCTTTTCCACCTCAATACTTTGAAAATATTGCAGGTTTGGTTCCAGATCACTGCAATAATCTTAATAGCACCATAAACTGAGTCAACATTTTGTTTTGCTTTCCCAGTGAATATAAAAAAATATGTTGACATGATACTGTAGTCTATTAAATGTGTAATAGCATTATGTCTAAACATGTATATTAACCTTAATTTAAAAAAATATTTTATTTTTATACTGATAGCTGCTGACTAATTAGAGTGATAGGTGCTGAATGCTGGGGTAACTGTGACATTTTTAAAAATAAGACTATAATAAAGCTTGATGCATCAGTTGACTCTTCCCTTCACAAACAATCTCTCTATAGCATGCGATCTTGTTCCATAGCATTTTACTCAAAGTAAAATTTCTTTCAAATTTGGAGTCTGGGGCACCTGGGTGGCTCAATGGGTTAAAGCCTCTGCCTTCAGCTCAGGTCATGATCTCAGGGTCCTGGGATCGAGGGTCGTATCAGGCTCTCTGCTCGGCAGGGAGCCTGCTTCCTCCTCCCTCTCTGCCTGCCTCTCTGCCTACTTGTGATCTCTCTCTCTGAGAAATAAATAAATAAAATCTTTTTTAAAAAATTGGAGTCTGTTCTCTCAAATCCTGCTGCTGCTTTATTATGTTTATACAGCATCCTAAATTCTTTATTGTCATTTCAACAGTCTCTGCAACACCTTCACCAGGAGTAGAATCCATCTCAAGGAACCACTCTGCTCATTTGGAAGAAGCAAGTCTTCATCCATTCTTATTTTATCATGAGATTGCAGCTATTCAGTCCCATCCTCAGGCTCCACTTCTGATTCTAGTTCTCTTGCTATTTCCACCACATCTGCTGTTACTTCTTCCACTAAAGTCACGAACCCCTCAAAGTCATCCATGAGGGTTGGAATCAGCTTCTTCCAAGTTCCTGTTAATGTTGATATTTTGACCTTTTCCATGAATCACAAATGTTTTTAATGGCACCTATAATGCTAAGTTTTCTTCTAGGTTTTCAGTTTATTTTTCCCAGATATATCAGAAGAATTACTATCTGTGGCAGTTGTAGCCTTATGAAATGTATTTCTTAAATAATAAGACTTGAAAGTCAAAATCACTGTTTGACCCATGGACTACGGACTACAGAATGGATGTTGTCGTAGCAGCCATGAGGATAACAGTCATCCTGTTATCCTTTTATCAGAGCTCTTGGGTAACCAAGTGTATTGTTGATGAGCAATAATATTTTGAATAGAATTTTTTTTTTCCTGAGCAGTAGATCTCAACAGTAGGATTAAAATATTCAGTAAGCCATGTTGTAAACAAATGTGCTGCCATCCAAGTTTTGTTATTCTATTCATAGAGCACAGGCCAAATAGATTTAGCATAATCCTTAAGGGCCCCAGGATTTTCATTTTCGGATAGTAAATGAGCAGTGGCATCAAGTCACCAGCTGCATTTTTAGACCTTAACAAGAAAGACAGCCTATATTTTGAAGCTTTAAAGCCAGACATGGGTTTCTCTTTTCTAGCTATCAAAGTCCTAGGTGGCATCTTCTTCCAATATGAGGGTATTTCATTAACATTTAGTGTAACCATCCTCATTAATGATCTCTGCTAGAACTTTTGGATAACCTGATGTAGCTTCTCCATCAGCACCTGCTGCTTCATCTGGCACTTTTATGTTTTGGAAATGGTTTCTTTCCTTCAATCTCAAGAACCAACTTATGCCAGCCTCAAACTTTCCTTTTGCAGCTTCCTCAGCTCTCAGCCTTCATAATAGAAGAGTGTTAGGGCCTCCTCTGGATTCAGCTTTGGCCTAAAGGCTGTTGTAACTGGATTGATCTTCTATCCAGACCACTAAAATGTTCCCCATGTTAGCAATAAGGCTGTTTCACTTTCTTATCATTTTATATCTTCACTAGAGTAGCACTTTTAATTTTCTTCAAAAATCCCTTTCCATTCACAACTTGGCTGTTTGGTCCAAGGGGCTAGCTTTCAGCCTCTCTCAGCTTTTATCAGACCTTTTCTCAGTAGGTTTAATCATTTCTAGCTTTTGATTTAAAGGGAGAGACATGCAATTCTCCTCTTCACTTGAACATTTAAAGGCCATAAAGGGCTGTTAGTTGGCATCCTTTCAATATTGTTGTGCCTCAGGGAATAGGGAGTCCTGAGGAGAAGGAGTCAGAGAATGATTGACCAGTGGGTGGAGCCATCAGGACACACATTTATTGATAAAGTTTGCAGTCTTATGTGGGCAAGGTTCATGGTGCACCAAAATAATTAAAATTGTAACATCAAAAACCATCGACCACAGATCACCTTAGCAAATATGACAATAATAAAAGTTTGAAAAATTGCAAGGATTACTAAATGTGACAGAGAGACAGGAACCAAACAGCTATTGTTGGAAAAATGGCACAGATAAACTTGCTCAGTACAGGGCTGCCACAAACCTTTAATTTGAAAAAACCACAATATCCTCAAAACACAGTAAAGGGAAATATGCCTCTACTCATCTGTACACTTAAAATTGGTAAAGATGCAAAAAAAAAATTGGTAAAGATGTTAAATTTTGTGAGATTTTTTTTTTAAAGATTTTATTTATTTGACAGAGAGAAACACAGCCAGAGAGGGAACACAAGCAGGGGGAGTGAGAGAGGGAAAAGCAAGCCTCCCGCCGAGCAGGGAGCCTGATGTGGGACTCAATCCGGGGTCTCCGGGATCATGACCTGAGCCGAAGGCAGTCGCTTAACCAACTGAGCCACCCAGGCACCCCTTGTGAGGTATTTTTAATACAATAAAAAGAATCCAAAGAAAAGTTACTTTCTTCACAAAGAAAATATATAAAGGATAAATGCATCATGAAAATGTTAAAATCTATACTAAGTAACTCACTTTCTTTCTAAAGACGTGCTATGATGATGCAATGAGCTAATTATACAGAAGTTCTTAGAAAAGTAACTGGGCTATTAAAACTGTTCGTCAAGGGCAGATAGTATGATTAGTATTTGGATTTAGAACTGGAATAAAAGTGGAGGAAAATGGGGGAAAAATTGAGAGTTTCATGTCCAAATAAGTAAAGATTTAAAAACTCATGTTTAAGGGTCAAGATGGCGGAAGGCCAGGTGACCGCATTTCAGGGAGTTCCCTGAAGAGAGCTGAATTTCAACAAAAAAAACACTACAAGACCACCGTGAACACCCATGAAACCAGCCTGAAATGTGATATTTCCCACTTCTGGACCACGAGAGACAAAGAACATCGGCAAAAAGGTAGAAACAAATTGGAGGGTCTGGAGGCTTGCCCCCAGAGACAGGGGAGTGGGGGAGGAAGCCCGCAGAGCTGAACCATTGAAAACAAATACCTGAAAAGGAAAG
>PITA01010633.1:0-70821 GCA_004023965.1 Spilogale gracilis
AGGAAAGCAAATGGGAACTAGGGTAATCTAGGGAGGGAAACGAAACAACAGAGATTTTGAACACAGAAACAAACTGAGGGACTTGGAGGGAGGGGGGTGGAGGGATGGGAGAGCCTGGTGGTGGGTACTGGGGACACCTAAAGCGGGGAGCACTGGGTGTGGGAAATGGGGAATGAATCTTGAAACACTGGAAAAAAAAATTTAGTAACAATAAAAAAAAAAAATCTAAAAAAAAAAAGATAAAGATGATAATAAAAATGGGCAAGTGATATGAACAAGAAGTCATAGAAGAAATATAAATGGTTCAAAAACAAAAACATTTTCAACCTCAAGGGTAAATTACAATTAAAGCAATAATCATAGCAAACCTCCTCTTTCTCCATGCCAAGCACTATACTAAGCACTTAACACACATGGACTCATTGAATCCTCATCACTTCTTGCAGCATATGTACAGTTATCCTCCTTTTACAAGGGAGGAAACTGTGGCATAGAAAGGACAAGGAATTTGCCCAATGTTTTGTGGTAAGTTACAAAGCTAGATTGAAAACTCAAGTTGTCTTGCTCTAAAGCTCAAATACTTAGTCACAAAGATTATACCACTTTACCCATATATTTGATAAATAGCTATTCAGTTATAATACACAGAAAAAACCAAAATACATATTTTTGTATTGGATAAAATTGTTAGATGTTAAATGCCAGGGGAAATAATCAGATCAAAGTAACATAAAAACCCTTAATACCCAAGCAACTTATTTTTCTCTCTCTCTTTTTTAAGATTTTATTACTTATTTGACAGAGAGAAACACAGTTAGAGAGGAAACATAAGCAGGGGGAATGAGAAAGGGAGAAGCAGGCTTCCTGCTGAGCAGGCAGCCTGATGTAGGACTGGATCCTGGGACTCCGGGATCATGACCTGAGCTGAAGGAAGACGCTTAAGGACTGAGCCACCCAGGCACACCACAACTTGTTTTTTGTATGGTGTAGTGGCACAGGGATCAATTTTGATTGAATTAATTCAATCCAATTAATCTCACTTAGAATCTTCATCTTTTATAGCACCTCTGACAATCTGACTTAGACCGTGAATATCCACCCAGGCATACTGAGAAAGTAACGGGAAAGAGAAAGATAACTCTCAACCAAAGAATACAAAGGAAAATTAAAAAAAGAAAAAAAGAATTTCTTATTCAGTATAAGTTTGTATTTACATGTAAGATTAAAATAAATCTACCAATTCAATTGCTTTTGGGACTTGGAGAATTCTTAGGTATATACTATACACATAAAAACTAGTTGTCATGTTAACCATAAAATTCACTCTTTCTAGGGTAGTTTAATAATACATAGGTTGAGTGACAACTTTGGATTTGAGTATATAGTAATGTTTCACACATAAAAATGCTCCCTAAATTTCTGGGGGGGTTGATTTGTCTTGTTTTTAGTTTTAAAGTAAAATTGCTATCTTTACTTTAAAACCATAAAGCAAAGCATAACCAATAAAATTGATATATTTTTTCTTTTTTTTCTTTTTTTAAAGATTTTATTTATTTATTTGACAGAGAGATACACAAGCAGGCAGAGAGGCAGACAGAGAGAGAGGAGGAAGCTGAGCAGAGAGCCTGATTCAGGCCTTTGATCCCAGGACCCTGAGATCATGACCTGAGTTGAAGGCAGAGGCTTAACCCACTGAACCACCCACATGCCCATTATTATATTTTTTTATTACTTTTAGAAAACTGTTCCCATTCCAGATATGTTAATTGCTATCTGCTTTGTCTGTGCTTTTACTTGACAGTCACTATCTGGCATTCAGTTTTCCCACATAGTGTCCAAAAGAAAGTACTAAATAAAAAGGCTAACTTACATAATTTGATTGCATGATTTGAAAGATTAATGAAGTGGATATTCTATACTCTCCCCACAGAGAAAAGCAACTGAAGGAACTATCTTACATTATTTTAATAAAATATAAATTGTGATTATGTAGGACAAAGTACAATTATAAATCACTACTTTTTCTTGCCAAAAGTTTGTAATTCTGGTACCAAGGTAATCTGTCTTCACTACTTCCTGGAAAATAGAAAAATCAGACAAACCATACCTCCTTGAGCTTGGATATTTCTAATTTAAAAAACAATTGCCAACAAGCTGATAGCAATGTGAGGAGCTGTCATATTGGATTTTTGGGAAAGAATAACCCACAGTCAAGGCAGAAAACCTGGGTTCTAGTTTTGAAGTACAAATCCATTTTCTCTGAAATCTTAGCCGAGTCGTGTAACCTAGAAGTATCTACTTCTTCGTATATAAAATGGGATGGCAGGTCTCTGTCAAATTTCCAGAACCTTTAACACAAACAGCTGAGTACTTAGGTAGATAACAGAGAACAGCCTATACTCCTTTTATTTATTCTTAAAGGTACACAAATATGTGACCAAGAGATCTCCTGTATGCTTAAGAAAATACCTTTCTTTAGTATTTTTTTTGTTGAGCATTCTGTTAGTTACTTAACAATCCTCTCAGTGGTCCATCAGAACTTGAGCAAGCTACTTGACACCTCTGTGCTTTAATTTACTTATCTATAAAATGGAGATGATAATTGTACCTCCATATATGGTTGTTGTCTGAATTGAATGTGTAAATAAATACAGAGCTTTAAAAAAATGATGCTTCACATAAATAAGGTGCTCAATTAATGTTAGCTCTTATTTTTATTAATCCCATCTTATAAGTAAGAAAACTGAAGTTTATGGAAGTTAATGAATATGTCCCAAGGTCATATAATTTGAAAACAGTAGAAGTAAAACTTGAACCCAGGTTTGACTCCATAGCCCATATCTACACACTACTCTTATTCTGTCTTCCTTTGAACATACTGCTCTTTTGCATATTTTGACAGAATGTAGAGAGAAGATGCATAAGAAGCTGCAAATTATTTAGTAGATAATATGTTAACAGAAAATAAGAGACCCTTAAACTCATTATACAGAACGGAGACCGAGAAAGCATAATTTCTACAGTAAATGTCGTTACAGGATTTTCCTTGTTACTACTGAGAAACATCCAGAGTCGTAAAGAGGGAAGACTGGCATAAATTGACACTGAATAATCAATCCAAACCATGAAAAACTGCCAACAAGCCCTAAATGCATTTTTCTGCAAAGATTTAATAAATGTAGCTTCATAAATACTGTGCAATGTAAGGTATAAATTATGCTGCTTTCTTTCAAAAATTAGTTTAAGTGCAAACTGGAAGAAAGGCTAATATAAAATTCAGTAAATACAGAAACTTTAAAAGGAAAGAGAGTAATAACAAAGACTTCTAAAGATTATGTGAATACTGTAATTATCTGTGCATAAATGAAACCATTTTATCTTTCTATGCCTAAACAGGAAAATAAATACCCCCAAAAATTGTTCTCATAGGAAAATGATTTCCAAAAGCACTTTAAGAAATAGCAGTATTTTGGGGCTCCTGGGTGGCTCAGTTGGTTACGCGACTGCTTTCAGCTCAGGTCATGATCCTGGAGACCCCGGATCAAGCCCCACGTTGGGCTTCCTGCTCCGCGGGAAGCCTGCTTCTCCCTCTTTCAGTCCCTCTGCTTGTGTTCCCTCTCTAGCTGTTTTTCGGTCTGTCAAATAAATAAAATCTTTAAAAAAAAAAAAAAAAGTAGCAGTATTTCTTATATATAAGCTCTTTGACTCCCAAGTTAAAATTTTGAATATAAAACATTGATTTTGACATATATTTTTTAATATTTTTCTTTAAAAAGCTTTTGATTTCTTATATAGAATTATACATAACTTATGCAATAAGTGAAATGTAGATCCACAACGCTAGTTTAAATACAGACTCTACTTTTGTCATAATAGAAAACAAGATCTATATGGAGACAATTAGGGAATAATATATAATTAAGAGTTAAAATGGTACTTGGTAGTTAGAATAAAGACTAATAGCAGATTGAAGTTAGTCAGAATGAGATATAAATTCCTGCTCTATTTCTTGCTACTAGGTACATGACCTTAGGCAAATTATTTAATACTCTTCATGAGAAAAATCAGAATAACAAAATCCACCTTACATTTTTGGGAGAATTAAAGGCAGTAATACTTATAAAGTACCTAGAACACCACCTGGCATGTAATTATATATTCAGTAAACAGCAGTTGATATTACTACTTAATAGTGATATTAATGTCTAAATTAAAAATGCCACATGAGGTCAGAAGATTTCAAGAGCAGGCAAAGTGGAAAGCTGTTGCTCGGGAATGGTCGCCTAGTATCCACATCTACAAAACAGAACAGGTAAAACAGAGCCATCACTGTAATGGCAATCACTGTATTGCAGAGACCCCAGCTCTGTAGACGTGCCCTTTGGGCCCAGTCCTTACCCCTCGGCTTCACTTCCTATAATACCTACAGCTCATTTTAAATATAAAGCCTTACAATTACCCAGATGACATCAAATGAGATATACTATTAAGACAAATGTGTATAGAGCACTAACTGAAATGATTCTTATCATAGAAAATAAGCTGAATTGTACAAAGGGATGAATCTATTTGAAAAAATAATTAAAGTCATAAATATCTAAACCCCAGGAGGAATCTGGAATCACAGCTATCTCAGTGGGTTGCAGAAAAGCAAATTGGACTCTACTTTTTGCAAATGAATATCAAGGGATATCCTGAGAAAAACATGCAACCTGACAATACAAAAGGATATGTTAATTTTCTCCTTCTGTCTTCTTATCTTAGGAGATGATCTACAATCTCTTACACATAGCAGGCATTCAATAAATGTTTGTTAAATAAATGATTCCATTAAGGATCAGTATTAGGTTGCTAAGCATACAGAACAAAAAAATAACTAGAATTTCAGCTGGAAGAAATAAAGATCATTTAAATGTAATTTACATGCTTAACGTATTAGATTTAGAAAGGTAAAGAGAATTGTTCAGGGTCACTCAGCTAATTAGGGACAGACCTACAACCAGAAATCAGGCCTTAACTCCCAATTTAATTGGAAGATATATGTGATTCAAATTAAAACTGAAATTGTGAAAATATGTAATAAACTATAACATATCAAGGATTTGTCAATAGGTTCATATCAAGTAATGATTATTGGAAATAAAATTAGTGCTTCTATAATGCTCTATAGGCAACGGAAGATCCCTAAATAAGGCATATGATATGATATGATGATATGAATATCTACATCTGTCCCCCCCACCAAATGGATTACATACCCATTATATCTCATACACTGAGTTAGCAGCTGAAAATACAAGGAGAAATAAAATGCAGGTCATGCTGTGAGGGACTGATGTATAGTAGGAGGTAAGCACATAGACTGTTGAGCAAAACTGTATGTTCTACTTGTGGTTTTACCATTTACTAGCCACATGACCTTAAGTGCTTATTTAATCTCTCTTGGCCTCAGTTTCCTACTCCATAAAATGGAAATAATGATAGGAAAATTTATAGAGTTATGAAGACTAAGTTATTATGTAATAGCACTTAGAAAAATGCCTGTCATGGGTCTATAAATATTAGTTGTTATTATTAACCTATAATAGTCTAACAGGAAAATAAGAATATATATAACTAAAATTACCAGGAATCTATAGTCTAACAGGGAAAATAAGAATATATATAACTAAAATTACCACAGGCTACTATAATGTTAAGTTACCAAATTAAAGCACAAACTTTATCATAAGAGTTTTAGGAATCGTTTCTTTCCAACAACAACAAAAAAAGGTAGGAATTAATGGGAGCACCCTTTTCCTCTGAAGGGGGAATGATGGCAAAAGAAGGTGAAGAGAAAGGCCAGAAAAATCAATAAGATGAGTGACTACTAGATTTAGAAATATGATGGTGTAGAAGTCATTTTCAACCTTTTGAGAAATTCATTCCCATTGAAGGGATAGGCAAATTATAAGAAGGTTATAGAGAGAAAGAAGGTGAGAAAATATGAACGGTAAATATGAGCCACATTTTAAAATTTATTTATTGACTCATCATTCACTCCTAGTTAATACAACAAATACAAGGGCACACTACACACAACCCAGCAAGATGGCACATATCTACCTAAAGAGTCCCCTCCTCAGAGGTGGAGAGCCATATCCCTATCTTTCTCGATCTCAGCATGTAGAAGAGGGTCTTTAGGGGGTGCCTGGATGGCCCAGTTGGTTAAGTGTCCAGACTTTTTTTTTAGACTTTATTTATTTATTTATTTATTTATTTATCTGTTTGTTTGTTTGTTTGACAGAGAGAGAGAGAGCGCGCGCACAGCAGGGAGAGTGGCAGACAGAGGGAAAGGGAGAAGCAAGCTCTCCAATGAGCACAGAGCCCAGTGCTGGACTCAAACCCAGGACCCTGGGATCATGACTGAGCCAAAGGCAGATGCTTAACTAACTGAGCCACCCAGGCGCCCCAACTGTCCAGTTTTGACTTCAGCTCAGGTCATGATATCAGGGTCTTGGGACTGAGCCCTGAGTAGAGCTCATGCTCACTTGAGAGTCTGCTTGAGGATTCTTTCCCTTTTCATGCGCCTCCTCACGCTCCCCATCCCATGCTCTATCTCTCTCCCTCTAAAATAAGTGGGTAAATAAATCTCTGTGGTGGAAAAAAAGAGGGTCCTCAGGAGAGGGAATAACCAATATGAAGGACTTGAGAAATCTAGTATTAATATAATTGAAAAGATAAGACCAAGTCTTAAATCATGCTATAAGTATAAATCATCATAAGAGAAGCAGGGTTCTGGAGTTCAGTTAACATCAAGAGATACAGGAAGTATATCAGAAAAAAGAAATTTGGTGACGTTAAATATGAGTTCCTACAAAATATGCTCAAAGGAAAGAAAGGGAAGGGAAGAAGGGACTTACTGTAGTTAAATAGAAAGGGGTAGAGTTGATGATAAAGATTGGTGAGGAGGAAGGTGTGAGGGCAGGAATGAGAAGTGGAACAAAATCAAGATCTACCTGGGCTTACAGTAGCAGAACAAGTAGTTGGCTGCTAGTGAAAAGAATTCTCTTATGTCCTCCCTAAAATCTATTCTAGTTCTTTGATTCTATGATTCCCTCAGAGAATAGCGATCATACATCTTAGAATGTACAACATATGTGTGTAATTAATGAGCAATAATTTATTCTCAAGGTGTGGCCTTAGTGACCCATTTGGATTTTAAGTTTCTCGTTTCTGTAATTAAACACAGCTGCTTAACCTCAATTGTCAAACCAAGGGCCTCAGGAGACTTCTAATTAGCATACCTGCTGGAAATCATTGGGAGTTATGATAAAGATGTGCCACTAATTTCCGAGACTGATTTCACCATTTGAGTCTAGCAAATAAATTTACTTTTGAGCCCTAGTAAGTAAATTTCATTTTCAAGAATAAATTCAGTAAGAAGATGATAGAATTTTTAAAAAAAATATGTCCTAAAAGCACAGACACTATGATAATAAAGTATTTTGTTTGTGATTGTGAGGCTGCACAGCTTACAGCATCCTCAAGCTGGAAAAGCTGTTCAATATTCACTGCATAACCAGTCGTGTTGGTCTCATTACAATCGAGCGCTATGATTTTACACTGGCTATCACTGGAACTACAAGGGGAAGAGCACATCAATGTCAGGGCAGAGAGCCTTATGCTCTTTATGATGTTCAAGCTTTGCAAAGGGAACTTTTGCAAGGGCTAAAGTAAGTTCTTACAGAGTGTTAGTTGTGTTAGTTCATAGACTTATTGATAAGAGTTGTAAACAATATCAGCAAAGAAATCTAAGATTTTATTTTCCAAAGTGAGAAAGAATGGGGAAAAAATACACACAAAATACATCATAAGCACAAATTCATGAAACTCTCTTGTTTACATGTGAGGAAACCAGAGAATCTTTTTATAGAATTGTAAAGAATACACCCCACTTTCTTTTCTGAGATAATGAACTACAGTGATTTCTAGTTCCAATTAGGATGTAACAATAGTAGGTTCCATGGCAGACTATGCTCCCACTGCAGGCATTAGAGCTGTAGAAAAGAGGAACAATAAGCTGAAATATCAAATATCAGAAATGGGAGAGGCTCTGTGAGGAAGAAAAGCTGTTACCAAACATTTTCTTCTGTACTAGGGTTGCCAAAAACCCTATTCTGTAAGGACATTTGTCAATTCTGGGTTCAAGCTAAGGAAGGCTTGGCCCACAAGGTGGTACACGACTGGGAGAAAAAGAAATCAGAAAAGATTTGACAGTCATGCAACAGTAGGGTTATTTGATAATTTGGGAATACCATGAATCCTAAACACGCAATTAGATTTTCCCCATGTTGCATTTATTATCTCTCAGGGAGGAGACCATGACTTGCCAGGCTCTCAATAAGAAGCCTAGACAGGATGCAATAGAGGAAAGAAAATTCAAAGGTAGAGTCTCAACAAACCTTCAATCCATCCCTGATCCAACCTAGGCCCAAGCTAGGTTGAATAATTTGCCCCTCACCCTACCTACTTAATAAAGAAAAGCAAAGTCTTTGAGGTAAAAGATAATGTTATTTGGAGTTTCAACACAATATCTCACTAAACACAAAGCCCGTCATACAATTGAACAGTACTAGACATGCAAAAAAATATGACTGATAATCAAGAGAAAAGCAAAGAACAGGTACCAATTCAGAGTGAAATAGCCATCTAGCAAGATAGTCCCCAGTGATGCCTGCCTCCTGGTATTTTACCCATGTGGTCCACTCCCACACTGAATAGTACTGACTTTGCAAACCAGCAGAATTTGGCAAAAATAACGACTATGACTTCCACAATGAAGTCGTAAGACTTTATAGCTTCTGCCTTACTGCCTTATTCACTGTGGGGGAAGCCAGTGTCATATCATGAGGATTCCAAGCAGCTCTGTAACAGTCCATGGAAAGCCTCCTGCTATCAGTCAGCAAGGAATTAAAGAGCCCTACTACCTGTGATGTGAGAGCACCATCTTGGAAATGGATCCTCCAATTCCAGTCAAAGGTCCAGAGGACTGAAGAACTGGCTGATAATTTGACTGCAACCGAAAAAATAGGTACAAAGTTAGAACCATTCAGCTAAGCAGATCCTAAATTCCAGACTACCACTACTGTGTGAGGTATTTAAAGCTTATTATTATTTTAAGCTACTAAGTTTTGGAGTAGTTTATTATATAATAACAGATAAACATATTTCAGCAACTTGAAGTGGAGTCTCTCTGTGACAGACAAAAAAAAAAAAAAAAAATTAGGGAGTATCTTTGGAAACAGGAGAGTGCCCAGGAAACAGGAATAAGCTGGAAGAACTTTGAGGAGTATGTTAGTGATGTCTACAAACTTTGTAGAAATAGATAGTAAAAATCAAGTGACCTTTTCAGAAACTGCCAATGGGGGAATTATAACCCAACTTTCTACAAATGATACTAATCTGGATGAAGAGCCCACAGAATGCTATACAGTTATCAAGTATGAGTCCCAGCTCCCTGGTAACTTTACAGAAATACTAATAGATGTAACCATTCTCCTATGCACACAAGAGCATTTGATCATCCCTCAGAGAAAATATTTGCAAATCATACATCTGATTAGAAGTTAATATCCAAAACTTGCAAAGAATTCATATGACTCATCCCACATTATATGACTTCCTACCACAGTGGATATCCTGTCAGAACCATGCAGCAGCATCCAAATCAGAGAAAATATGCTACCTCACTGCTTTGCAGTGGCTTTCAGTAGAACAGGGGAAACAGGGGTGTTTTGGGCCCTCAGGACACATTTGATCTTGTCTGGTGACAGTTTTGGTTGTTATAACTAAAGAGGTGCTGGACTCTAGTGGGGAGAGGGCACAGATGCTGCTAAACATGCTCTAATGCATAAGACAGCTCCCTACAACAGTTATCAAGCCTCAAATGTCAGTAACGCAAAGTTGAGAAAACCTGCCCTAGAAAAATCTAGAGTTATCTATTTAGACTTATAGTATATTCATTAGATTCTTTTTAATGTTATACCTTTGTAATATTTTACAGATATTTGACAGCAGAGACCAAGTATGAGGATGTTTCTACTCTCACTTGCCCTGAAGAAGGGAAACTTCAACTTTCTAAGGTCCCCACATTGAGGCCATTAAATGAGCTGCCAAATACCACCTGTTTATAAGCACGATTTCACATACAGTTAAGCACAGGTTCAGAAGTCTCCTTTACATTGATTTACATTTTTCCCTAAGTTAAAAAATGGCAAATTCTTTGAAATAAGTATAATTCATTCTGGGTACTTACAAAAGTACATCATGCTTTTTAAAAATCTTGAGAAAAATTTTTATTGAAATATTATCTTTGGTATAAACTAATTCATACTTAAAAGACTCTCCTGTTGCCTAATTCAGCTAATGTATTTATTGATTAATAAGGAATATACTGCTTAATAATTCACTAAATCCCAATAAACAGACACTAAATGAAGAAAAAGTAGACATGGTCATTTTCCTGCTGTCATCTAAAATGTGCTCATTTTTAGTTGTTTCTTAGGGACATTAAGAAGTTTATGTTTCCCAAGTGTAGGCAAAATTTAACATGACACAAATGTCATTTGATTTGGCCTCTGTATATGTAAAGTATTAAAAAGCTTTATTTTTTTTCATTTTTGGTAGCCAATTTTATATCCATTAAGAGAGAAAAGACCATATGACAGCAGTGTGAACTTTTAGATACCATTATGGTAAAGACATTTGGATTTAGTGAATTTTAAGTACAATAAGATAAATTTACTGTACTATCTTCCAAAGCAAGACACACCAATCTCTTGCTTTTGCAATGACTGCATCCAAGCTTGTTCTGCTCGCTGTATAACAGGCCAATTAAATTGAGAAACAAGATGTCAAAGTAAGAACAACTTTATTTGGAAAGCCAGCAAACTGAGGAGATGGCCTACTATTGTCCTAAAGCACTATCGTCTACCTACCTTAGGGATATAATGTATTTTGTCCATTTCCTATAACAATTACCTGTTAGGATAGTTAATCTTATGTGTCAATTTGACTAAGAGATGCCCAGATCCCGGGTAAAGCATTATTTCTGGGTGCCTCTAGGAAAGTGTTTGTAGAAGAGAATAGCATTTGAATCAGCAGACTGAGTAAAGATCGATCCTCACCAATGTAGGCAATTAACCAATCTGTTGAAGGCCTGAATTAAACAAAAAGGCAGAAGAAGGATGAATTCTCTCTTCTTGAGCTGAGACATCCATCTTCTCCTGACCCTGGATATCAGAGCTCCTGATTCTCTGGCGCTTGGACTCTGGGATTTAGCTCTAGAGGCCCTTTAGAATCAGACTGAATTATACCACCAACTTTCCTGGTTCTCATTTTGCAGAAGGCAGACAATGGAATTCCTCAGCCTCCATAATCACTCTTATATATACACTTAAATATAGTTTCCCTGGAGAACTAATATACCCATGAATGGACTGGCGATAGTTTAAAAGAAAATATATAGGAATCTGAGGTGGCACATAAAACAATGCAACAAACTAAGTAAACGGAAACTCCAATATGACAAAACTTTCAAGAAGCATTCAAATACAAGTTGTTATTATTTTCTTATTAAAATACAGGAGTATCCATATAATTTTTCCTGCCAATACATCATAGTTTAGAGATAAAGATTTCATAGGACTACAACAGGCAATTTTGGCAAGTACACAGTGGAGCACAATAAATGTCCTTAACTCACGTGGATCTGGGTATTAGCAAACAGAAGCAAATAGCCAAAGTAAAACAAACAGAGGTGAGAAAACACGTATATTAGAGACAAACTAAAATTGTATTTTGCCAACACCGATACAGTGAATAACTAGTCTAGCAGGGTGATCAGCATGGTCCATAGTGAACTTTGGGGAACAGAAGGATAAAAGAATGACAAGTAAAATGAAAGTGGAAGATTAATTAAGAAAGGACTAAGCATACTGATATTATTCAGTTCATGCTAAATTAATACCTTTGGTGGCTTTTAAAAGTCCAAATGAAGTGGCGCCTGGGTGGCTCAGTTGGTTAAGCAACTGCCTTCGGCTCAGGTCATGATCCCGGAGACCCAGGATCGAGCCCCACATCGGGCTCCCTGCTCGGCAGGAGGCCTGCTTCTCCCTCTCTCACTCCCCCTGCTTGTGTTCCCTCTCTGGCTGTGTTTCTCTCTGTCAAATAAATAAAATCTTTAAAAAAAAAAAAAAAAGTCCAGATGAGTTCAATATTGATAAATGTAGTAAGCACCTTTTTTCAATGTTGGCTTATTGACTTTAAATTCACATACCATAAAATTCTCCTTTTTAAACTATATACAATTAGCTGGGTTTTTTTAGCCTATTCACAAAGTTGTGCCAAAATTGTCATTCTCCAATTTTAAGACATTCTCATCACTAACAAAAATCTTATATGCACATGAAAATTCATGCCCATTAACAGGTGCTCCCCATCCCACCCCACCCCCAGACAATAACTCATATATTTTTGTCTCTATAGATACACCTAAACTAGACATTTTATATAAATGAAATCATACAATATGTGGTCTTTAATGTCCGGTTTCTTTCACTTAGCATAATGTTTTCAAGGTTCATGCATGTTATCACATGTAGCAGTACATTGCTTTCTACCACCTAGTAGTATTGCACTGCATAAATATATCACATTTTGTTTAGCCATTTTCCAGTTGATGGACATTTTGAGTGCTTTCACATTTTGGCTAATAGGAATAATTCTGCTATGAATATCCACTACAAGTTTATGTATGGGCATAGTTTTCAATCCTTGGATATACAGAATTGCTGTTACATAGGATAACTATGTTTAACATTTGAGTAACCGTCAAACTGTTTTCCAAAGCAGCTGAACCATTTTACAATTCCACTAGTGATGTATGAAGGCACCAATTTCTCCATGTTCTTGCCAACACTTGTTTTCATCTGTCTTTTAGCCATCCTAGTGTGTGTTAAGAGGTATCTAATTTTGGTTTTGATTTGCATTTACCAAATAATTAATGGTACTGAGGATGTTTTTTATGTGCATGTTAGCCATCGATATGTGTTATTTGGGTTAATGTCTATTCAACATTGATTGTCCAGGTATTACTTGAATTGTCTTATTGTTGAGTTGTAAGAGGTATTTTATATATTCCAGATACAAGTCCTTATCATATATATAATTTGCAAATATTTTCTCCACATTCTCTGGGTTGTCTTTTCACTGTTTTGATGGTATCTTTAAAGGATATTTTTTTTACTTCTGACAAAGCCCATTTATTCATATTTTCTTCAATCACTTGTTGCTAAGAAATAATTCCCTAACCAAAATCATGAAAATTTCCTTTCATGATTCCTTCTAAGATATTCAGAATTTTAGCTCTTATATCCAAGTCAATTACATATATATATATTTAAAGATTTTATTTATTTATGTGACAGAGAGAGAGAGATCAGAAATAGGCAGAGAGGCAGGCAGAGAGAGAGGAGGAAGCAGGCTCCCTTCTGAGCAGATATCTGGATCGGGCCTCAATCCCAGGACTCTGAGATCAAGACCTGAGCCAAAGGCAGAGGATTAACCCATTGAGGTAACAAATACATTCTTTTGCATATGGATAGCTGGATATTTTTCAAGATTCTCTGGTTTTGACTTTCAATTGTTTGATTATAATCTGGTATCTTTTTGAGTCCATTTAACTTATAATTCACTTAGCTGCTTAGATGTAGAGATTAAATGTTTTTCATCAAGTTTTGGAAATTTCAGTCATTATTTCTTCAACCATTCTTTCCACCTCTTTTTCTCTCTTTCCTTTCCTTCTGAGACAACCATAATGTATATGTTCGCATACCAGATGGTATTCCAGAGGTCTCCAAAACCCTGGTCATTTTTCTTCCTTCTTTTTTTTTTTTTCCTTTTGATCTTTAGCCTGGATAATCTCAATTGACTTATCCACAAGTTGGATGGTTCTTTCTACTACCTGCTCAAACTGACTTTGATCTCTTCTAGAGAGAATTTCACTTTTGTTTTTATATTTTTCAACTTCAGACTTTCTATTTGTTCTTTTAAAATGCCTATCCTTTTTTTGATATCTCTATTTAGTGATGTATTTTCCTCATGTCTAATTAACTTTTGTTTAATTTTTTAGACATGATTCCCTTTCTATTTTTTTAAAACATTTATAATAGCTGATTTAAATTACGTTTTTTTAAAGATTTTATTTATTTACTTGATAGAGAGAAACACAGCTGGAGAGGGAACACAAGCAGGGGGAGTGAGAAAAGGAGAAGCAGGCTCGATCCGGAGACTCTGGGATCATGACCTGAGCCAAAGGCAGTCGCCCAATCAACTGAGCCACCCAGGCGCTCCTATAATAGCTAATTTTAAAACTTTTCTAGGAAGTCCAACATCTGGGCTAACTCAGGGAGAGTTTACATTGACTGTTTCTCTGTCTTTTTCCTGTGTATTGGTCAAACTTTGCTGTTTCTTTGTGCAGCTCTGTTACATTTTGTTAAAAACTGGATATTTTAATTAATATGATGTGACTACTCTGGAAATCAGGTTCCTCCTCCTGTTCAGGGTTTATTGTTATTGCTGTTTGTTGTTGTTTGTTGTTGTTGCTCCTGCTGCTGTTGCTTTTTGTTTGTTTAGTGGCTTTCCTGGGCTAATACTGTAAAGTATGTGGTCTTTGTCATGTGTGGTCACTGAAGTTTCTGCTTGGTTTACTTAATAGTCTGCTAATGATTGACAGAAATTTCTTTTAAATATCTTAAACCAGTAAGTCTTTCAGTCTTTGTTCTTAGGGCAAGTCTTTAACCTTTTAATATTTTACAACTCTACTTATTCTTTACTTCCTGCTTGTCCCGAGTCTCAAGGTGAGCCAGAGAAGAGAGATTTGGGCCAAATCAGATATTCCTTAAGTATGCACACAGCTCTGTGTCTGAAAACAACCTAGTAGATCCCTCAGAAATATGTCAAAGCTCTTTAAAACCTCCTCTGTACATTAAATTCCTCAGTTTTTTTTTTCTTTTGAGGTTTTTTTTTTTTTTTTTTTTGTTTTTTTTTTTTTTTTTTTTTTTTTTTTTTTTTTTTTTTTTTTTTTTTTTTTTTTTTTTTTTTTTTTTTTTGCCAGTCCCTTGTTAAAACCAACTAGTATCACAGCTTAGGTGAGTGCAATGTTAAATAATATCACCAATTGTTTTTTACACACCCTCCTGAGGATAGAGCTTTTCTCAAATGAGTGCTATGTTAGGTCAAATAAAGGCAAGTCCTACAAATGATGTTTTCCCAGAGTGCTGCCAGACAAGTCAAATAATGATACCTTTCTGGGAATGGGACTTTCGGGGATCTCCAAAACTCCTGTCTGCCTCCTCCAGTGGCACTAGGCTTCTGGTTTTCACAAATACTGTCATTGTGATATTGCTGTTTTTAAGGCCTCTATGGACCTGCAGAGAAGAGAATGAGGACAGAGCAAATTAAAATGTTACAAAGCTCACCATTCATACCAAGATCTGGCCATTAAAAAAAATAAATAAATGCTTCCTTAGATCATGACAAGTCTTTGCTTAATTTCCTGAGAGGGTTCTGAAATGGTTTATGTGGGGAATTTTTACCATTCTGCTCTTTGATCTTATGGAGGTGTGGATTTTCAGAGGTTATTACTCCAGCATTTCAGAAATGCGTATGTAATCACACTGCTTGGGAACTATTTTCTAGAGATAGATTTTTCAAATGTAATTAAAGATCAAAGTGATTACTAAATACTCCAGTGCAGCTGAAATAGAAGAGGCACAAAAGCACCAAGGCAGGTGCCATCTGCTACTTTCCATCCATTTTACACTTTCTCGCACAACTGTTGGAAACCACCAGCCCTTTATCAAAAAATTCTGAGCTATTTGGTTTTCACTGCAGTTCTCAGAAGCAGGTTTATTCTGCCTATTCACAGTTTCTGTTTCCTTTGACAGTAACTGGTTTGTTTTTTTTTTTAACCAGAATGGTAACTTCTATGAAATCTATTCGTCTTGGGTAAAATAAACTACTTAGGACTTAAGCCTACGCAAAAACAGGTCTCTGCATTACTTAGGTAAACATGGGTAGGGATTGGTTTACCTTCTGTTGCCTCCTTTCTGAAAGTTCTTCTTTTGAGAAGAATGATGTCTTAGACAATAAGACTTGTTCATTTATGGATAGGTAAAGAATTTTCTCAGTGAAGACATTCTTAACCACAGATCCCTGACATTTAATAGCACCCTGATAGCTATCACCCTTGCTGACTTCACTGTTTGCCATAGCCCTTATCGCGATGGCATATTACTTGTTTGCTTATTTTTTGCCTTTCTTCACTAGAATGTTACATCCAAATCCAGAGGGACTTTGTTTTCCTCACTGCTTTCTTTACAGTGAGTAGGAGAGTGTACAAGTTGTCCCTTTAATACATATTGATGGAATAAATGTTATAAAGATATCATGTATTTATCAGGTATGACTAAAATATGGATACTCCTAAAAGTAAGTCTTTTATATTTAGCATGGGGGAGAAATTTACAAAATCTACAGGGAAAAAAGAAACATGTATTATATAAAAAGGAGTTGATAATTAGAAAGAAAAGTTCTTTCTAAGACCTTGACATTTTATGAAATGTCACAGATTATTGGATTTATCCAAAACTCACAAATGCAATTTGACAAAGCTGTATATATGACCATCTGTAATTTTAATACATGTTTTATATCTGTGCTTGCAGGTATAACTATATTTTTGTTTCCCCTCTTAAACCTTTGAGTATAGTATGTTATATGGTACCTATAAAGTAGAAATCTATTTAGAGATATTTATTTCCCAAACTCATTCCCTTTCCAATATTTATAATCAAGAAAAATTAGATCAACCAAAACTCAAGTTTATCATTAGCCCCTGGTGTATAGAGTCCATGATTGATTTAACTAATGTGCAAATTCAGGGAAATAAATAGTAAGAGTTGCTGTAAATTATATTAAGGAGTGACATGTCTTTTGTGCAAAGAAGGGGATCATTTATAAAAGAGATCTGTCATTGCTTCTCCTTCAGAGCCAAGGCAGGCATGCTTTATTTAATTTCCTCATATACTAGTGACCAAGAAGCAGCAAGGATGAAAAAGAATTATGAGAAAGAGTTATTTTTAAAGGACAGCTTTGCCATTTACCATCTTGTGCCCAGATAAAATAGAATGGGACAACTCTGGGTAGCTAGTGGTGGAGCCTGTCTACAGAGATAAGGCTAATGAGCCCTCCTTTATTACTGTCAGGTGTTTTGTTGTTGATAAAACCTCTATGGCTTTCAGAGATCAAAAACGAAGCTGCTTCTGATGAAAACCTTCATTCTGGTTACTAAAACAATATGCCAAAAAATTAAAACACAATCTTCTGACAGTTTTTTCAAACAACTCATCATATATCCTAGACTCTCTTGATCCCTTCATGTCTAATGCCTGAATACATATTTTCCCTGGAGAAAAGCAATATATAGTAGTAAAGGGCATATGTTTGGGATTCTCAAATGCCTGGATTAAAATTTTAACTCTGGCACTAATTAGATTTCAAATTATTTAACCTCAGTAAACTCTAGTGTCTTCTTTAACTTGTTGACAGGGATACCTAGAATAAAGTCGACGGTAGAATGAATTTAAAAAACCACTTTAAAAAATTGTGCCCAGGACATTGTAAAGGCTCAATAAATGTCAATTATTATCATTAGTTCTTGCTTTCCATTCTCTCAGCTAGTACATTAGATAAGGTCTTCTTTGTTACCTCATGAATAGGCAATTGAAATAACCTCCTAGCTAGTGTCCTTATCTTTATTTTTTCTCCTCTCTCCACATTTTTCCTTACATTTACATTCTGTAAGACCATAATTTCAGGAAAAATACAGAGAAAGTAAGAAACAGAATCATATATCAGGAGGACCCAGAGGGAGATAAAAAGTAACAATATGTAGCATGCATTAAACACTTGACCTGTGACAGGAACTTTTTTTTTTAAGATTTATTTATTTATTTATTTTAAAGAGAGGGAGAGAGAGAATAAGTAGAAGGAGCAGAGGGAGAGGGAGAGAGAATCTCAAGCAGATGCTGCACTAAGCGTGGAGCCCCACATAGGGGTCGATTTCACAACCCTGAGATTATGACCTGAGCTGAAACCAAGAGCTGGATGCTCAACAAACTGTGGCCTCAGGTGCCCCAGTGATAGGAACTTTTTAAACATTGTACAGATATTTATAAATTTAATTCTCACAACAGCCTAGAGATAGATATTAAATTTATCTCTCAGTTGAAGTAACTGAGGACACAGCTGAATTAAGTAACTTATCTAAGGTCATACAGGCAATGAGAGGTAATATTATAAGTATATAAGAGCAAAATGGGCACTAAAATTAGAACAGAGAAACACCACATTGCATATCAATGAAGTCCCAGTCCTGAGCTTATAAATGGTAGAACAGGACTCAAAGTTATGAACTTTAGATTCAGCACCCATGCTCTTACCATGCTACTTGAAATGAGAACCTCACTGACAAGGAAAATCATCCTGTAGTTAATGGGACAGTTCAGTTTGCTTCTTAGGATAAGAATCTAATTATAATGGTAGGTATTTTGAAGCATCAGACAGTGATACCACAGAAAAGATTAATTCTTAACCATTTTTTTGAGAACCAGTATGTATATACTAAAAATGGTATGCACCTTTAAATAACTAAGCAATTTCCAACCACACATGATTCTGGTTTTTAATATAGTGAGAAAGATCCCTAGTTGAAGACAAAAAAAGCACCTTGTAATTTAATATCATTAGCATCAAGATCACACACACACACACACACACACACACACACACACACACTGCATATAAACTCAAATTTGGATAAATTTAGCCAAAGTTATATAGGACTAACACATATGCTTAAATAGGTATCTTATATCTTAAACTTTTGAGACTGGCTAGGGGCAGATTAGAAAGAGATTAAGAACAGAAAGGACTAGTGAAAAACCAGCATGAGTATTTTGAGATCTACCAGGCCCCAGAAACTAAGCAATTGCTAGCTACTACTCCATCTTTGAGGCTATGAGTTCCCTAGTATCAGCCAACATTTATTTAACCAAAGACATACAAATGACCAATAGGCATATGAAAAGATGCTCAATGTCACTAATTTAGGGAAATGCAAATCAAAACCACAATGTGATATCACTTCACACCAGTTAGTATGGGTTTTATAAAAAAAAAAATGAAGTATAGTAAATGTTAGCAAGGATGTGGAGAAATTGGAACCCTAGAATACTGGTGAGAATGCAAAATGGTGCAGCCACTATGGAAAACAGTAATGACATTCCTGAAAAAATTAAAAATAGATACCATATGATCTGGAAACACTAGTGAGTATTTATCCAAAAGAACTGAAATCAGGATCTCGAAGACATGTTAGCACTCCCACATTCACTGAAGCACTATTCACAATATCCAGGTTGTGGAAATAATCATAAAGACCATCAATGGATGAATGGATAAAGAAAAAGGAAATATGCAATATGCAACAACATGGATGAACCTTTAGGACATTATGCTAAATGAAATAAGCCAGTCACAGGACAAATACTAAGTGATTTCACTTACATGTGGTAGCTAAAATACTTAAATCATAGAGGCAGAGGGTGGAATTGTGGTTTCCAGGGGCTGGGAGGGAGAGAGAAATAGGAAGTTGCTAATCAATGGGTATAAAGTTTCAGTTATGCAAGATAAATATGTTCTAGAGATTTGTTGCATGAACTTATACCTATAGTTATCAATACTATATTGTATACTTAAAGATCTGTTAAGAGGTACATCTCATTTTAAGTATGTTTACTACAACAGAGTAAAAATAAAAGAAAGCAAATTAGGAGTGAGGATGACAAGTTTGGAGAATCATGAAAACATTGGAATATGGAGATACTCTATATTCAGTTGCACTATCATTTCCAGTTACTTACCATTTGCTTTCCCTGTTTCAATCTTCCAGCCACAACTTCTACCTAACTGCCAGGTCACAGAGAAAGAAAACTGTAGATCAAAGAGTGTCAGGGGTAGTTGCTAATTAAGGTAACACTGCTTTTGTCCCCATTCAGTAGTTTGATTAGCTTTAATTCCTGGTTAATTTTTGTATATATCATTCAGACTTCAGAAACAATTTAAGATAATCATATTAAGATTATTAATTCATGCATAGCCTTTAGAAAAATTTAATATGCTTTCATGGACATCATTTAATCTAAATACTAACCAAGATAAAGAATTAGTTCTGATTTACCAATGAGGATAAGGAAGCTTATATAGGCTAAACTACTTGCCAAAGAAAACACCAGATCTAAAGATATTTTAGCATTAATTTTAAGTACTTTCCATAAATTTAGGTTGTCTTCTGTTAGGGTCCTTCCTCATATCCATTCTCAATGGACTCCTCTCTTCCTACGAGCAACTCAGTCTTTCTGTTGTTCTCTAGCAGTCAACAATGACCTTGGCACTCCAAAGCCCATGAAGTCCTTTTCCCCAGGCTTTCCCTACTCTTGCTCCATAGAGTATCACTTCTTATACCCTAACTCAATGAGGTAACTTCTCTCTGCTAACTAAAAGAAAGATGATTTAAGAAAGTATTCATGAATTATGAGAGGATGTGGCCTTATGTATTATCCATTCCACACTTTACATTGGTATTTTAAGAATTTTCCATGAGCAAAAGGACTTAACAAAGAGAAGAAATTTTATTTATTTATTTATTTATTTTAAAGATGTTATTTATTTATTTGACAGAGAGAAGCACAGCTAGAGAGGGAACATAAGCAGCGGGAGTGAGAGAGGGAAGCAGGCTTCCCAAAGAGTAGGGAGCCCGATGCGGGGTTTGATCCTGGGAATGTGGGATCATGACCTGAGCTGAAGGCAGATGCTTAATGACTGAGCCACCCAGGTGCCCCATAATTTAACTTTTAAAATTGTGGCAAATATTTGGGTTATAACAGTGCTTCCTATTCTAGATGAACTTTCAAATTATTAGAAATGACATTTTTTTCACTTATTTATTCATGAGAGGAGAGATCATAATAATTCTATGATTTATAGAGTATAAAATTCTAATAATTGCCTTTTTGAAGCTAGGTCATTTTGTTACATAATACACATGAGCAAGAACCATATTGATTCTAATGCACTTCTCAGAAGGCTTCTCATTCTCAGTCTGGGTCCACAACACAGCCTGTGATCCCCTAAAAGTTTTATGTTAGTCAGCACCAGCACAGAAAATGATATTTCAGATTGTTGTGTCAAAGACCTGCTAAGTACAATGAATCCATGTGCATCAATCACAAATGGAGAGGGAAGAAGCAGGATGAAAAGAAGTTGGAAGGTATATGCAGAGGAAGAAAAGAATGAAAATCAGGAAAGACGTTGTTGTAACTTTATATTTCTTGCGAAGGAAAGAAATGGACTCTATTCCAATAAAAAGAAAGTTTTTAAAAAGATCTGAGTAGGGGCGCCTGGGTGGCTCAGTTGGTTAAGTGACTGCCTTTGGCTCGGGTCATGATCCCCGAGACCCGGGATCGAGTCCCATATCGGGCTCCCTGCTCGGCAGGAAGCCTGCTTCTCCCTCTCTCACTCCCTCTGCTTGTGTTCCTTCCCTGGCTGTGTTTCTCTCTGTCAAATAAATTTAAAAAAAAATCTCTTAAAAATAAAAAAAAATAAAAAGATCTGAGTAATGTTTACCTTTCTGGATTAAGTTTATATCTTCTTCAAATTATAAAATTTGTGAAATCTTCAAGTTTTGAAGTTGGAGAATGCCTTAGTATGCATACTGTCCAATCTCCTGTTCAATATAAGAATCTATAATAACTGCAATTTGTGATCATTTGGAATCTACTTAAGCCCATGCTTGATTCCATTGGATTTGCCTCCCTAAGATATCTACCAATTCCCTCAGTTCTGACATCTGAAGCTAAACCTAGTCCTTTAATTACATATCACCATATAAAATGATTCAGGCAATTATCAATTTCCCCTTACCAAGCTAGAGTTGATAATTTTCCTTCCACCATTACGTTCTTTGTAATAATTACCCTCATTTGGATTTATAAATTTCAGAATATTTATTTGAAAACAAAACAACAAAAAAAGAAATCAATCAAAACTTCTTTCTCTGAAGTCAGTCATGCTAAATCCTTTAAACTTCCCAATGAAAGAAATCAATAAGGAGTACTCTTGATAACCATAGTATAATGTTTAATATAGAAAGACTTGATTTTATGAATTGAGATTCAACTTCCTCAATCTATTCAGTGCTATAACTTTAGGAATTTGCTACATTTTGTGAGAGATAAAAAGGATCAAAGAGTCAGAAAATTCTAAGTAAACAGTAGTTCACACATTTTACTAACAGATATGTCTTGGGATATTAGGTGCAATGTGGAACTGCTAGCAGTGAAGAAATACCTCCAAAAGGGGGAGGGTGGAGGAAGAAAAAAAAAAGGTTTCCACTTTCCAACACACACATAAGAAGCAAGTTGATTTCTAACTTGACCTTGCCATAGGGAACTTCACAGCTACACAAGAGTTGCCAACTGAAGAACTTCTGCTACTAAAAGTAAAAAGACAAGTTTTTCTGGTCAAATTTTTGTTATTATGAAAGAAAAAAATGTTCAATCTCTCTTAGTTATGAAAATGTAAATATCATCAAAGTAGGCAGCCAATGTCCTGAGGAGTGTATGTAACAGTATAGTTTTCTCCTGTGGCTTGTCAAATGTTGACGTTGAATAATCCCTTTGAGTGCAGACATGGGATGGAACAGGGGAATTTATTTGCCAAAGGGTTCTGGATACCCTCTGGGTTGTTCTTTCTTTTTTATCATCATCTTAGCCAATTTAGAGAAGGGCATCAGACAATGTGCCTTTCTTGTTTGCTGAGCAGCTTCACCAGCTGCCTCCTGTAGTCAGTGAAGCTAAAACTTCAGTCTCTGTCTCTCTTGGTCCAAGTTGGCCTGGGTACACTTTTGTCAGTGCATTCTTGACAATTTAAGAACTCACAAGTGGTTTAGACACTTGAACAGGAATATGTACGGCACAGTAATTTTATAATTTCTTGAGAATGATAAGACCTCCCTATAACTCCTGCTCATCCATTCTTATTTACTGCTCAGAATTCTATATTGTAAATTAGACATAATATTCAAGTAAAATACTTACAACAATAAATTAAGTATTATATAAAGACATTCTCTGTTCTGTAAAGGTTAATATGGCTATTAACACCTGAAGAAAATATTAACATAAGAAATAATTGAAAAGCTGCATAACACCACGTTAGCCCCATTTTTTTTTTTTTAATCGCAATTAGACTCCTATTTTAAACCATAGACAATTTATGGCACGCCTTGGTGGTTCAGTCGGCTAAGCGGCTGCCTTTGGCTCAGGTCATGATCCCAAGGTCCTGGGATGGAGTCCCAGGTTGTCCCATATCTTGCTCCCTGCTCAGTGGGGAGTCTGCTTCTCCCTCTCACTTTCCCCTCCCCTCACCATGGTCTCTCTCTCTTGTTCCCAAATAAAAATTTTTTTAAAAAATAAATAAACCATAGACAGTTTCTAACTGAACTATTTAATTTATCTAATTCATAAAAGTCAAAATATCATTTCTGAAAACAGGAATGATCTTGTGTTATTTAAATCTAGGACTGATTACTATTACAATATGCTGTTCAGGTAATTCTGCCATGTGAGGAACTGGCTAATATGATGAGCATAAAGGCAGCAAATAGACATTCAAAGGTAACATTTTAAAAATAAATCCATTGAGAGTTCATGATGCACATGGTATTGAAAAACAAGCAATCTTTTTTCAAAGATTACTTTTTATGGATAATTCTGCATGAAGAAAATTTAATTAATGTATGCTTTTCAATGAAATAACTTATACCAACTTCAGATATTAATGTTGGAATTCTACTTTATGGATATTATGATGATATTTTACTTAATCTGACATGACACCCTCTCTTTTGAGTTTCTCCAAAGAAAAATAAGCCTGAAAAATAGTCTCACAGTTGTTACTGGCTTTTCAGCTTTGGTTAAAATTCTTAAGCACAAGTGGCCACTTTAAAAGGGATATGTTTGCCTATCCATGAGGAATTCAAAGTCTTAGGAATATCACATGACAATCCTAGAACATCCTCATACACTTACAAAACTTGACTCACTTTCAACACTACTTTTTTTCAAAAGCAGTGATTTCTGGTATTACTGGGACTCTTTAAATATTTTAGTGAACTGACTAATCCCATAAAAAATATTATTCTGTATCAATATTAATATGACACAGGCTTTTTAAAATGTGATTCATAATGAAGCATTTCATAACATTTGAAATAGCAGTTTATAATTCTAAGTTATTTTTTTAAAGATTTTATTTATTTATTTATTTATTTATTTATTTATTTATTTATTTGAGAGAGAGAATGAGTGAGAGAGAGCATGAGAGGGGAGAAGGTCAGAGGGAGAAGCAGACTCCCCACAGAGCTGGGAACCCGATGTGGGACTCGATCCCGGGACTCCAGGATCATGACCTGAGCTGAAGGCAGTGGCTCAATCAACTAAGCCACCCAGGCGCCCCAATTTTAAGTCATTTTTAAAATATAAAAGAAATTATTATTTTATACTCTAATAGCTACTTCTATTTTTATTTTTTACTTTTTATTTTTTTAAGTTTTTGTTCAAACCCCAGTTAGTTAACATACAGTGTAGTATTAGTTTCAGGTGTAGAATATAGCAATTGAGCATTCCATACATCACCCTGTACTCAACAAGTGTTCTTCTTCATCCCCATCACTTATTTCGCCCATCCCCCAACCCACCTCCAGCCATTTCTATTTTAATTTGTGTTGATTGCTTCAATTAACAGATTTCAAAATGTCTGTGTTCCTCCAAATTTAAAGAAACAGCTATCATTATCTGGCACTAATTTCCTACCTGGGATTTTAAACTTTGAATATTAGGGGAGAAACTGAATTTAATTATTTCAATCTACTGATTACTGATTCCTCCAATGAGTTTTTTTAAAGCTGTTTCTGAAACTTGAGTTCCCTGGATAATTATAACCATAGAAATACAGAAACATACCCTAACATTTTTATCTAAAGACTTCAGATAGTTTGAATGGTAAATAAAAATGACAAAAATCACAGATACCCAAGGAATGAAAAAAGTCATATAATACTATAAGGGAGGTATACACAGGATCTATGCCTGTATGCTATTTCTGTGATGTCTATAAATTGCTCAGTGAGATTTAACACCAGTACTGGAAACCAAAATCCTAGTTGTAGAGCATAAAGTTCAAGTTTCTTGTTCTTCCATAAAGTAGTGATACCACTTCTGATTTTGTTTATTCTTCCTTTTAAATCTACCCTAAACTACATCCAAAATGCAATTAATTGTTCTTGCAAGTATTCCCTGTGCTCTATTTTTATACTTCAGTTAATATTTTCCATCTGCATGGAAGTCCTGTCAAATCCACTTATCCTTCAAGATGTTTGACTAACTCTCCCAATTTGCCCAGGATTCTCTGGGCACTTTTAGGACTGAAAGTCCTATATCCCTAGAAAACTCTGCCTCAAGAAAACTAAGATAGTTCACTCTACCTTCAAGAGCAAGCATAATGATCTTCATTCTTCCTCCACTTTATCAACCACTCACTTGAGGGCTTAATGGAACTTGTCACATTTTTTTTTTTTTTTAGGATTTTATTTATTTATTTGAGAGAGAAAGAGTATGATCAGGGGGAGGGATCGAGGGAGGGGATAAGGAAAAGCAGGCTCCCAGATGAGCAGGGAGCCAGATAAGGGACTTGATATCTGAACTCTGGGATCATGACCTGAGCCAAAGGCAGATGCTTAACTGAATGAGCCACCCAGGTTCCCCTAGAACTTGTCATTTTTCAAACTGCTTCACCAGTGAATGCTTAAAATCAATTATATCTATCTGTATTTTTTTAAAGATTTTTATTTATTTATTTGACAGAGAGAAACACAGCCAGAGAGGGAACACAGCAGAGGAACTGAGAGAGGGAGAAGCGGGCTTCCTGCTCAGCAGGAAGCCCGATGTGGGGCTTGATCCTGGGTCTCCAGGATCATGACCTGAGCCCAAGGCAGTCACTTAACCAGCTGAGCCATCCAGGTGCCCCATCTATCTGTATTTTTAAAAAGTACCATAACTTTTATAGTTCTTTACACTAAAAAAAAAAAAATCTCCTATCATTCCCCTCCTTCTTTATAGTGGTATTTCTGTACTCCACGCAAATCAAGTCTCTGTTCTAGGAGACCCACTGATGTACTGTCTCAACCAGTATCTCTTGCAACTCTGGTTTTTAGATGGATTCAGCTAATGAGATGTGATATCAGAGAGTGGGAGGAAAGTAAGGTTAGAGAATTTTTTTCTCCCATTTTCTTGTACTACATTTCAGTTTCAGTGGCCTCCTCTAATATTGAAAAAATCTCATTATCTTGTTTCTTTCAGCCTCTCCCTCTCCCTCTTTATTCCCCTTCCCATCTCCATTCACTTTCTTCTATGGCCATTCAGGTAGAGGGCACTTAAGATCTCCCTGCTCTTGACAGTCCTTGCAAGCTTTACCATGCTTTTTTGATTGCCAAGATATTACTATATAAACTCTCACCACTTTTAAGAATATCATCTATTTTTTACTAGCATCTGGTTGATATAGCCACTTTATCCAATCTATAAATCCTGTTAGCTGTACTTCCTTCCAAATCCAATTAAATTTGAGAATCTGTTATTTCAATCTCTATCTCACCAAAATCCTTAACCATCTCACCTCCTAGTCCTTCCAGTTGTGCCCATTCAGCAATTTCTCTAAACTTATATCAAACCAATCATATTTTTCCTCTTTTATTGTTATCCTAGTGGTAGCACAGCAAGTGAAAAATCACATCTTCAAGCAGATTAGGAACTCTTCAAGGAAAGAGATGAGTTAAGTCTTCAAATAAAGAGGAATCACTGGGGTGGAGTCCCGAAGAGATTAGAGGAATAGGCAGGATACCTTCTCCCCCTGCCTCCATTTTTCCGGCATAAAACCCAATCCAACAAACAAAGTCATACATAGGGAGTTATCCTAAAGCTCACTTACTAAAACAATGAGTAATATCATGGATGTCCTAGCAGAAAAGACACTCAGTATTAAGCCACTACATATCAAGTTTTGGTTGCTTAAATATCACTTACTTGTGGTCAGAGGTATCCTAGAGCATGAAGTATTGCTGATCATTTATGTGGGATCTGATGGTGAAAAAGAATAAGCTGGTAGGAAGAGAAAGGAAAAAGAGCCAGGGCATGGGTGGATTAGTCACAATCTGACATCAACTTCTAACCCTAGAAAATATTTGTATTCTTAAAATAATTGATAAATCAGAAAAGATAGAAGGAAAAATAGCCACTTTATCCAATCTATAAATCCTGTTAGATTGGAGGACACTAAAATTAACATATTCCAAAATGAGCTTGCAAAAGTTATTATTTTCAAAAGAACAAGAGAAAAACTACTTGCTTTCAAATCAGAATAGTCAAAACATGAACAGTTTCTATGCTCACTAGAAAGCACAGGTGGGTAGTTGTGAGGCTACATATGGTAGAGAGTGGGAAGGGCAACTTCACTGGCTAGTTAAATTCTCAGTTGTGATTATATAGGTAATCTTCAGGTTTCAAAGAAACAGAAAAGCAAGTATAATAATTTCTTTGTGGATTTTATTTGTTGGATTTTTCTTCAAGGAAAATAGAGAAATTACATTGATATATTCAGGGTTCAGTAATAAATTCATTTCTCCCCCTTAGAAAACATATAACAAGAGGAATGTTTTACATTCCTAATATTTATTATTTTATATAATTAAGAATATTGAAGGCATTGAATAATTAGATCTGCAGTCTTCTGATAGGGACTTAAAAGTAATTGAAAATTTAAGAGATGAATCTCCATTTCCATAATTAAGCATTGGAGGTGCTATTTACAAGAGGTTCTGTATCTGATAGACAGGTGTTGGGGATTAGAAATGTGAGAGTAGGGGAAACTGCAATTAGCTGAAAGAGCCCCTGTCAGAGAATAGATTGTCATAATGTGTAGATGATGCCTTGAGATGCATCTTCAACCCTTTTCACTTCCCTCTTAAGAATGAGAACAAAGTGGAGCACCTGGATCACTCAGATGCTTAGGAGTCAGACTCTTGATTTCAGTTCAGGTCATGATCTCAGGGTCATGAAATTGAGCCCCACATGGGTTCCATACTCAGTGGGAAGTCTGCTTGAGATTCTTTCCTTCCCTTTGTCCCTCTACCTGCTCTCTCTCTCTCTAGTGAAAAATAAACCTAAAAAAAATAAAAAAGAATGAGAACAAAGCACAGCACACAGTTGTCCTATGCAACCAAGTTCCATCCCAGATCTGCCAGCTGTATATGTCCTGAAGAAGAAGCTTCCCACAGTAAGAGATACCTCCCTTGAAGCCAGAAATGGGAGGTTCATGGATGGATTAACACTACCCTTTCCCATAGCTTAAAAAATAGGTCCCTTTATTTTTCTGCTGTACGATTTTAAGATTGCTTAATTTAGCAGAAATCGGCAGGTGTGTTAAGTGAAATAAGCTGTTAAAAGCAAGCCAGCCCAGGAATCTTTTTGCAACAATTTATATGTACATTTGTCTTCTCTGGAAATCTCTCCCCCAGAGGTAAATTATTTTTTAATCCAGATTTTTCTAATATTACAGAGAGAGAGAAAGAGAAAGAGAGAGAGAGAGAGAGAGAGAGAGAGAGAGAGAGAGAGAAAATGCCCAATAACTATTATTTCATAGGCAAGTGTCTGAAAAGAAGGAAATAACATTCTGGCAAGGCAGTGAGGAAATTGGTTCCTCATGCAACCAGGAGTAGATATCATAGGCTGCCATTTTTTAGGGCACCAAAACCCTCTGAGGGTTGAACTGTTTGTTGTGATATTCAGAGAAGAGCTGGGGCTTCGTATTTTTCTTGTAGAGATCATTTTTGTATGCTGTATTTTTGCAGCCTGGTTTTCCAGAAGCAGACACGGAGGAGTTTGGCAAGCAGGATGACTATGAGAGCATGTGGATAAGGAAGGAAGCAGGATCAGGTACAGCGAGCCACCAAACAGCACTGCAGTACTAGCAAAGCTTGGCTAACTGTGAACTGAGCTCTAGAGTACATATGGCCCACTTCTTGGTGGAACAAAATGGCAGGACCTGTATACCCCACCATGATTAGTCATTTGATGTGGATGACCCCATGACGGCTATGCCTTCAGTGAAGCAGCTCTCTATAGCTGAGGCAAACACTGAAGGAGTTAACAGTTAGAGGCTGTCTGTAAACAGGTGGAAAAAGTCCTGCCTTGAGGGAGATCTGGCCAGTGCATTTCCATTTCACCACTGTCCCTTCCATTTATTAATTTCAATTGTTGTTCAGTAGGAATTAGAATTCAGTGGGAGACACTTCCAGCTATTTTTTACCATCAAGTTCAGAATCACTTAATTTATCTGGTTTGGCCCCAAATGTAAGGTAAGGACATTTAATCTCAGAGTCTATGGGCTGTTTAAATTCAGTGTTATTCCCCTTATAATTTGGGTATATGAATTAATTAAGATATTATTAAATTCCAACCAAATGGGGCTTTTAAGCATATATATGACATTTGGAAACATGTTGAATTTTACTATAGCTTTTCTGAACCAACTCGTGTCTTCATATGGTTTCACTGAATCTACTCTTGACTTCAAAACCTAGATTTGATTTATCAGTCCTGCCAAGTCCAAGATACATCTCTCTTCTTAAAAATGGTTCTGTCTTGAATGATGTGTGGAACAGATTTACCGGGCAATGTCATCAGCCATAGCCACTGTTGATGCTAACTCTGCAGAATCCTGTATACTGACAGTTAGGTGGATTTAGCTTATCCACTTCAAAATGCTGGTAGAATGTAAAGAGCCTATGCTCACTGACTCTCAGTAATTGTGAAACCAACAGTAGACTGTAAGGTCATCCACTGAAAAGAGTGAGGGGGTTTGGATTCCATATTGTAATGACCATTTTATCAGAATGTATTCTGATCAAGTGGCTTCAACATAAAATGGGTTTCTGTATGAATTTAACAAGATGGCTAAATCTTTCCTTTATTACATTTTTTTATACTGGTCAAAAAAATTAGATCGTTTTGGTTATTGTCTCCATCTTTTTTTATTATTATTATTCAAAACACTCTACTATGAAACTTACCCATTTTAGTGGGAGTTACTTCTAACTCTTCCAAACATCTGTCAGTACACAGCAATACTGTGCCAGTTGTGATTTTGTGCATTTTAGATTTGTTTTTGTTTTTTTTTTTTTAATTTTGGCAAGTCCACTCTAATTATCCCTGCCTGATTGGATCTTGAAAAACTGACATTGGTATAACCCAGGATTTAATTTATACACTATTAATTAGAGTATGCCTATTCTTGGGATTTTGCCAACATCTCTAGTATCTCTACAATGATGTGATGCTTTACTTAAAAAATTACTCTTTATATAATTAATTCTCTAAAATATTTGGCCCAATTTAGTCTTTGCATTTTGGATATAAAATTATAAAATGCCTGAGGGCATTAGAAGGCTGGTAGATGGCATCATTTTTTAATCAAACCTAAGATATCATTGATTGTACCATGGAAACTAATTTCAGAGATGTTACTATATGAAAACTGATGAAATGTAGTATCATGATATACTTTGTCCTGGAGAATCACCTTCTTCTCAATAGACTTTTTTTTCTTTTAATATTTGTTTAATTATTTATTTATTTGACAGAGAGAATGACCACAAGAGAGGGAACCCAAGCAGGGGGAGTGGGAGAGGGAGAAGCAGGCCTCCCGTCGAAGCAGGGAACCCTATGCAGGGCACGATTCCAGGACCCCAGGATCATGACCTGAGCAGAAGGCAGACGCTCAATGACTGGGCCACCCAGGTATCCCTCCTCAGTACATTTTAGTTAATGAAATTTTTACAAGGACTTTTATGTGCACAATCTTTGATTTATGCTCTATATAGCAAACTCCTATAAGGATAGAGCAAAACAAGAGTAGCCTTGTGGTGACAAATGTATGAGCATATAGATATACTATGACTAGTTATGAGAGCAATAAAAACTTCAGTAAAATGCAGAGTCAACTGACCTAGAGGAATAACAGTTATTAGAACATAGTTAAAGAAATTCATATTATAGGGAATGCTAAGCAAACTTTGGAGTCATCAGTCACATATGAAGCAATTCTCTTGATTCTGGTGACAAAAGACAAAATATAGGACTGAACATTTAAACATACATAGGTTTTAGGAAAGGAGTACTGAGTTTTTAGTACTAAGGAGAGCTCCAAATAAGTTATTGCTTTCATAATAAAAATTAACTCACCCTCTAAACAGAAGGGAGGGGGGGGAGAGACAGAGACTCTTTATATTGGGTATTTCAACATTACAAACCATGTTACTTATAATGATGTATAACTACTTTATAACTACTTTCAGTAAAACAGCCTCCTAGGAAATAGAAATGTCTCCTCTTTTTCCACCTTGGAGTATTTGGTATAAATGTCTAGTATTGTCTTTTCAGAATTTTTTTCATGAAAGTCAAGGTTCTCAGAGACTTCACTGGACAGATGGAATAGTTTTGCCTTCTTAGGATGAGGCCCTATCTCTCCAGTACCAGAGCCCTCATAACAAGTGAGTAAGTTATCCTCTGGGATAAGGCCATATGCCAGTGGTTAAGGCTTATTATTGAGTTAGTCAATAGTTTAAAACCATAAACAGATATATAAGAAAAAATTACCATGTACCAGAAGTGGCACCAAGAGTCAGAGAATTTGCTCTGTATTCAAGTATTAGGGGCCATTTAAGCAATGACTGTAGGCAAAAATGATTTGACTTCATGACAGTCTAAGGAAAGGCCAGATTCTGTAATAACGAAGTAGATAATTTATCATACTCAGTGATATTTACCTATTACTATCTAATGAAAAGGAAATGTTTAAGATAATTTCACAAAGTATGTTCTTTAACTTTAAATCAGGTGGAAAAATATATAATATCAACATAATAATTTAGCAAAAAAAGAGGCCACAGTTTAGGATAGATATGTAGTTAAACCATGTCATGAACAAGTGAAATCTCTTTTATTGTTCTTTGACAATGACATATGCCTCAAAATCATTCTGCAAAGCACCGAAAAGAAGTTACAAGAGAACAAACTCATGGAAGCTGTTTGCATAGTAAATGAAATGAGAGAGAGTCACTTGAGAGAACTCCCTTTGTAACCTTTACAGGACTAGTTTCAGTGTCCTAACAGTAGTCATCTTGGATCCTGATTTAATACAAACTTCTAGAAGTGTCATGCCACAGAATTCAGTGAAGATGTACGAAGAAAATAGTCTCTAAAAAGGAAACTAAAAATAGTCTTTAAAAGGGAAACTAAAAAAATATATAAAACACTTCCTAAAAGATATCTCTTCTCAAGAATCCCCCTTCTGTTTGTTTTCCAATATTCCCATATAAACAGAAAAAGTGAGTTATATTTTTTCTTATACTACTGTTTCCATCAGTTTTTTCTGTGTAGTATTTACTGCTTTGACATTGTTATTTTATTTCTGAACATACAAAGGAGCAAATAAAATATGGCAATGTGTTATTTTAAAGCCAGCACTTAAAGGGCTATAAGCAGAGCACATTCCTTGCGGGAAAGGGGAAAGAACTGCCATAAGACAGTCAAGTTAAAATAGTTTCTCATGGGCTTTTTATAACAAATCATCTTCATTATTTAATATTTTCACTGGGTGCTAAATTGATGCCAGGTTTGACAAGTTTATGCATTTTCCAAAGTTCCTGAAAGATAATTAGATCCAGTAGGCTTTAAATCCTCCTATGACAGGGATTCTATTTAATCTAAGCCAATATTTAAACCAATGTATCCTTCTCTCTATTGGAGTTTATCAACATATAGTTAACACCAAAGTTTATGGGAAAGGAAATATTGGTCAATCATAATGATGGTGATAACAGCATCATTATTAAAAAACAGTAGAGTAACTTTATTTAAATTTAGCTATTTTCAAAATAAGGCTTATATTTTAGATATTTGAATCATTTGATGTGTTGTCTCTCCCTTATTTCTGAATCTATCTCCATTAAATTTAATGAAACCTGTATACCAGCTACCTATGCTAACCTCTCTAAATAATATCTATAAATACAGGCAAACAATTAAGTATCACTAGGGATGATCTGGGGACGTCTTTATGCTAAAGAAGAAACCCCAACATGCATGAACACAATTATATACTCTAAGCCAAAAGAGATCATTTAGAGGTTAAAACCAAACTTTAAAAAAAGAAAAAAAAACTGAGTGAGAAAAAAAAAAACTGAGCATTTACCTCAAACCTTAGCTTGTTGTCATGGTAACCAGGACTCTGTGTCTGTTCAGCTCCTAACCAATAGCTATATGCATACATTCATTTCTATCACATTAGCCAGGCTGGTGCTCAGACAAGCAATTGACTCCTGGGAGCTCTACTGCCTGGAACGTGTCATCTAGCCAAGTAACAAGAAAATTGTAGCAAAGGGGAAGTAACTCCTTTACCACTTTCAGTGAGATGTGTGTTAGGGAGCTTGTCTCCCAAGTATTGTTTGTAGACATGAAAAGACACTTAATGGTGGAAGTTTGTACTGACACTTACCACTGGCTCTTCCATCCTGAGCAGCACATCAGCAGCAAGAAAATTCTGCCAATAACTATACCAATAAACACTGGCAGGAAAAATTACTGATTTATCCTGGGACAGGATTCACAAATTGGCCAGTGAGTTCATGGGTCTTTAAAAAATCTTGGTTTTTCACATCTTTGTTGGGAGAACAGATTCTGGGTTTAACTTTTACTTATCGGAAGACTCTGTTGAATAAAGCAAGAAGTCCAAGTTCACATTTCCCATTTTCCCAGGTCCCACAGTGGTAACTAAATTCCATGTCCCTATAATTCCACCCTTACCACACATATCACCCTGGGTATACATGTATGTATGCATATCCTCAGTACTGAGTGTCCAACTTATGTTAACTTTAACACTCTTATTAGATAGACAGTACTCCATAAAAGCCTCTCTCAAATTTGAAAATGACTTGAATGTAGATGTGTCAGAATTCCAGACCAATATTGAATGCTATTTTTGTATTCCATTCCCTCTAGCCACATAAGCCCTAGTCATCTCTGCTTAAAAAGCTCATGATTAATAGCTTTCTATGGCAGAAGTTTATATAGCCAGTGAGCCCAATGGTATATTACCCTTACCATGAGAGTACATGAATAAGGAGATGAAATGTAATTCTTGTCATGTTGAGTACCGTGGTATTGTGGTCCCAAAAAATGTTTATTCTGCCCTTTCCACCATCAGAAAAGTATATCATCCAGTGTGTAAACTGATACACCACTGGATTCCAGACCCATATTATGATTCCTGGACGAGACATGGCCAAGATACAGCCAATGCAGAGGCCTAGACCCACTTGAATCATAGGTGTGCCCCAGAGTATTCCAATCATGCTTTCAAATATGAGTAATGAGTTGGAGTAGAGAAAGTGTCCCAGGCATTTAAGAACATTACTACCCCAGAGAAAGATAATGAAGAATGTGCTATGTGTACTTTTACCCTTCCTTTGTGTCCTACAGTATATCACACCCATGGAGCTTTAGCTTCCCTACTGAGAGACAATACAGCTATTAGGTCAGGTCATCTTCATCTGAGATCAGGTCTGATTTTCCATGTGTACCTGAAAATATTTACAGCACATCTCTGAAATTTAAAATTTTGTAAGAAACAAAATTAGCAATCTTGGTACTAGTATATATTGAAACGCTAAAACTGGAGGGAGCCTAATAAAAAAACTGGAAGGAAAGAGAAAGATTTGTTTATATATTATAAATGTGGTAACAACTTTAAAATTTCAATAGAGGTTAAAAGTAATAAGGTAAACTTAAATGAAGTAAAATTGTTGTTCTCTAAGACAGAGCTGAGGAATTCACTCAGAAAAGCTAAACTAGGATATATTAGATACTATAACGTAAGGACAAAGATTTTTGCCAACTTCCTATTATATTCAAAGAGCTTATAGCTCAGTATGTACTTATTAAATAAACATTAATATATTAATAATTATAAAGCAGAAAGATAAAAATAATGTAAATTATTAAAGTAAGAAGACAGAGAATCAATATAGGAAGGACAATGTCTAGGAAGTATTCTAGAAATGAAGAAATAAGGATATAAAATAGGAAGAGGAGAAATTTAAAAAAAAATTTTTCTGACCGGAAGGAAAACATAATCTCCAAAGTGAAACACCATACTTTGTTCCAAAAATATGAATGAAGGAGCACCTGGCTGGTTCAGTTGGTAGAGCATATAGCCCTTGATCTCAGGGTTGTGAATTCGAGTCAACATTGCACGTAGAGCCTAATTACATATATAAATATAGAAATACTTATATTTATATATAAATAAATATATAAATAATAGAAATATATGTAGCTATTTAAATATCAAATTATTTTATATAAAATATAAAAGCAAATATGCAAATATATAAATATATATATAAAATGAAGAATTAATCATTACAGATTACTATTCTAGCAGAATTTCAAACCCAAAATAAAACTGTGCTGAAAATCTTTAAAAGTACATCTACATTACCTACAAAGGAAGAAGAATCTGACTATCAAACTTCTCAGCCAAACAGAAGGCTAAGAGGCAACAAAACAATGACTTTGGAATTTCTGAGGGAAAATTAGTTTGAACCGCGAATTCAATATCCAATCAAAATAGCAATCAAGTTTGAGGAGAAGTTAAAAACATTTTCAGATCTTGAGGATTAAGAATGATTACCTGCAGGGGAGGGATAGGGCGGCTGGGTTATGGAAAAAATAAAAATTAAAAAAAAAATGATTGTATGCTTGTAGGCATCCTTCAAAAAACTTCTGTATTTATTCCTTAAAATTAAAAAAGGAAATCAAGAAAGAGAAGCACACTTGGATTCATTATAATTTTGCTATGAAATTTCTGTACAATTTGTTCAAATAAAAACAGGAAGTCAAAGGGTTCTATAAAAAATTTCCTTAAGGAAAACACAGATCCCATTCAATGATCTGTATAACTAAGATCTTTTTCTTTAAAGATTTTACTTATTTATTTGACAGAGAGAAACACAGCTATAGAATGAACAGAAGCAGGGGGAGTGAGAGAGGGAGAAGCAGGCTTCCCGCTGAGCAGGGAGCCCAGCGCAGGGCTTGTTCCTGGACTCCGGGATCATTACCTGAGCCGAAGGCAGACACTTAACCAATTGAGCCACTCAGGCACCCCTATATAATTAAGATCTTGAAAGATTTTACCAATATGACTAAATTTATGGGGTGTTTTGCTGCCAGTAATAACAAAAAAAAAATGGAGTTAGAAAGTTTTATGAGAACCATAAGATGTATAAGACATCCAGAGACTACATCTTGAACACACTAAAATATAATGATTTTGAATAGTAAAACCTAGGAATATTCTCTTTCTTTTGGCACAGTTTTAATTATGGGGCATTATATTCCCTTTCCATTGGGTCCACAACAATACTTAGATTGAAGTTATATTTATGTATTTCAATAATATAATAAATAATTTAAATAATATTTATGCATAACATTGACCACATTTACATAATGGTAATATTTTATGAGGTTGATTGGTTTCAATTTTTAAAATCAATCTACAGTGACAACACAGGCAATAACATTACACTTGAAAAAAATGAAACAAAATATAAGTTGGCAAATCCAACAATGATAAGGCTGTGGTGCCTGGGTGGTTCAATTGATCAAGCATCACCTTCAGCTCAGGCCACAATCCCAGGGTACTGGGATCAAGCCCTGCATCGAGTTCCCTGATCCACGGTGAACCTGCTTCTCACTCTGCCTCTACCTGCTGCTCCCCCTGCTTGTGTGCCCTCTCTCTCTCAAATAAAAATAAATGTTATAGCAGACAGAATTTGGAAAACACAATGGGCAAGGAGAATTAAGGAAAATATAAGTATACAACTTTCTTTATCATATGTAATATGAGGTCAATGAGTACTCATAAATTATATGATTCAATAAATATTTGTTGAAGAATATTACTTAAAGTCATAAACACAATACTAGAAGAATTATAAATAATATGAATAATTTGGTACTAGAAAGAGGAAAGGTAGAAATTAATATGATGATGCAAACTGAATAGATACTGTCTGAAGTTGATAAATCAAGAACTAGAACCAAAGACATAATTTAGAGAAGCCATGATAACCACACATGAACCGAAAACATTCAGTCAAGTGCTTACAACTACAGACTGCAGCTAGAAGTTGAGACAGAGGAAGGAAGAAACTTTCATTTTAAAATTTCCTTTCAAACTATATATATATATATATATATATATATATATATACATATATATGAGTTTCCTCTCATTGTTTCTTTTCTACAAGAAAACATGATTTCTTTTAATCTTCACACCCACATCACCAATCAGTTCTTCTCTATTAACCAAATTAATTAGAATAGAAATTCCCCTTGGTTATTGTTAAGTATTACCTACCTTATATTTATAGCATTCTCAAAGTTTCAATGCACATTCTCAAAGTTTCAATGCACATTCTCTCAGTTAATTGTCAGTGTAAGTTATTACCCCATTCTATTGCTGAACCATTGTTTCAAATCAGTTAAATAAGTTCCTCCAATCATTCAATTTTTCAGAAACTGGTGTGTGTCAGAAACTGTGATAGGCACAGAATCCAAGGGTCAGACAGTTGAGTGGGAATGAATAATGTTAATAACAACAAATATACCATTAAAAAAGAGATAGGCAATTCAAAAGAAAACATCATAGTTTCAAGAAACCAACATAAGTTAACCTGTTTTATGTGAGGTGAGTGGAAGTTAAAATGGCAAGGAAAGGAGAGGTGCTATAGAGAGAAAACAGATGGGCCATAGTCTTGAGGGATGAAGCATTGTCTAGGAAATGAACCATGGCTGCAGTGGCTATAGAAACAGCAGAAGAGAAGCAGTGTTGGAAGATAAAATTAGAGAAGTAAGCAAAGCCAGACTACGTGGGATCTGTAGGCCAGGTTAAAGACTGCTGTCTTCACAGCCTCTCCAACACTTGCTATTTCCTGTCTTATTAATTTTGGCCATTCTGACTGACTGGTGTAAGATGGTATCTCAGTCTGGTTTTGATTTGAATTTCCCTGATGGCTAGTGATGATGAACATTTTCTCATGTGTCTGTTAGTCATTTGTATATCTTCTATGGAGAAGTGCCTCTTCATGTCACCTGCCCATTTTTTGATGTGTTCATCTTCTTTTTGGATGTTGAGTTTGAGTAGTTCTTTATAGGTCTTGGAAATCAGCCCTTTGTCTATAGTGTCATTTGCAAATATCCTCTCCCATTCCGTGGGTTGCCTCTGTGTTTTGTTGACTATTTCCTTTGCTGAGCAGAAGATTTTTATTTTGATGAAGTCCCAAAAGTTCATTTTCGCTTTTGTCTCCTTTGCCTTTGGAGATGTGTCTTGAAAGAAGTTGCTGTGGCCGATGTCAAAGAGGTTACTGCCTATGTCGTGCAGCCGCTTTGGAAAACAGTGTGGAGATTCCTTAAAAAATTAAAAATAGAGCTACCCTATGACCCTGCAATTGCACTAATGGGTATTTACACCAAAGATACAGATGTGGTGAAAAGAAGGGCCATATGTACCCCAATGTTCATAGCAGCAATGGCCACAATTGCCAAACTGTGGAAAGAGCCAAGGTGCCCTTCAAAGATGAATGGATAAAGAAGATGTGGTACATATATACAATGGAATACTACAGCTCCATCAGAAAGGATGAATATCCCACTTTTGTAGCAACATGGACTGGATTGGAAGAGATTATGCTGAGTGGAATAAGCCAAGCAGAGAAAGTCAAGTTTCACATGGTTTCATTTACTTGTGGTGCATAAGGGATAATATAGATGACAGTAGGAGAAGGAAAGGAAATGGGAAGTAGGGTAATTCGGGGAGAGAAATGAAACATGAGAGACTTTGGACTCAGAAACTACACATGTAAAACAGCCAAGTGGGGTGTAAAAGAAAGCTGGGATTCCCTATGAAAGTTTATATGCATACATGCATGTGCTTATTTTTTCAGGTAATTATCAGTACTTACAGTAAAACTCAACACAAGCAAATGACACTGGCATCTTTTTTTCTACTTAGAATATACTGAAATCTCATCTTCAAATGAAATATGGTCTAGTAGACTTTGTCATGTTAGTCCCTGATTCATCACATTACTTGTGATTCATTTACAAGGAAAAACTGATTTAAATGCCAGTTAACCATTGCAGATAAAGACAATGGTGGGAAAATGTTTAGAAACCACCTTACATAAATACTCTTACATTTCCTTCTCAGATGATGATGTCCTGACCACCCACACACACTTAACAGTGTGGCAGAAACTATTATTCTTGCTTTTACCTTCCCACACATAATTCTATCCCTTTTTCCCCTAAGTTTGTTTTTCAGGTTGTAAAAAGATCTGAACAAAATGTCTATTTCTATTAGCTTTGAAGACTAAACTAATAAGATATGCTTCCAGCTGAGAAAGTATATTTTAGAAGTTTGTGCTCATGGTTTATAATAATGAAATCAAGAAGACCGGATCATTTGAAATAGATTTACATTAAAAAAATTTATTTTGTCACAAAAGAAATGTCTTGTCCACATTAGCATGTAGGAATCTTTTGGTATATGAGACAGTCATAAATTTACCAAAGACTTTGAATTTTTCATGATATTTAATGAAATACCAATAGTATATAAGACAGAGACATATTTTGACTTTTTTTGTACAGGATTAAACTATGAGTATAAAATGTTATAACTAAATTAACAAATTCTCTCTGACCAGAATTCTTATTAATAAGCAAGAATGGAGCCTTTCAGAACTGAGACTGTGATGGCAGGACCTGACAAAAGAAGAGGCAGATATCTCTAGTGTCGGTTTCCCAAGTCTTTTTCAAGGATCACATGTCTCCCTGAGCAAAATCATTCAATTGCCTGAGACACCAAGCAACTGGAACAACCATAAAAAGGATTATCACATACACACACTGCATTTTATCCTTGGAGGTGTGTGTCGGGGGGCTACTTATCAGGACTTTCTGATGATGAAGAAAAACACCAACTCTGATTTATCTAAGAACACAAAGGGAATTCTGGAAGAACTGAACATCCAGGGTGTGAAAGGAGCAGGAATCTAGGAAGGCAAGAGAAATTTATAGATAATCCTTCTAGGTACTCATTGGACAGATGATCTTTTGAATCTGTATCTTTCCATGCAGGAATAAAATTGCCAGGAGTGGCACATGCTTTCCCTTGGGTAGGTCACTTTCCTACTTTTGTAAACCTTAGGGAAGGTGAGTTCAGAGAGTATGTCACTGTAGAGTCCACAAGAGGCATCATCCAGAGGAAGAGAAAGTATAACCAAAACAAAGAAGCTAGAGATAAAAACATGCTGTGCATACAAGCCAACCTCCAAAATGGCCCCTGATAAAACTCATGACTTTGAATAGTCTCCTGGATGTTGATCAGGACAGATCTCTGAGACCAGGAGAATATAACAGAAGTGAAGAAGATTTATGACTTCCAAGTCAAGGCCATAAAATCATTGGCACTCCTGTCCTGATATCTTAGAGTGTTTATTCTCGATAAAGCCAGCTTTCATGCCATAAGGATACTCAAGTGGAGAGCCCTAAGGGGGGCCCCATGTGAAGAGGGACTGAGATCTCCCTTCAAGTCAGGACCAACTTGCCAGTCATGGAAATGAACTACCTTGGAAATGGATCTTCCAGGTCCAGTCAAGGCTTTAGATGACTTCCATCCCAGTGAACATCTGACTGCAATCTACTAATAGGCCTGAATTAGAATCTGCCCAGTGGACAATTCCAAATCTCTGACCCACAGAAATAGTGAGAAGTAATAAATAATATTATTGTTTTAAGCCATCAAAATTTGAGATAATTAGTTGTATAGTGATAGATAGCTCATAAAGTGACCTCAGCCATGAAAGAGAAATCTGAGAGGTTTATGAACAAGTCAAACCAGCAGAAATCAGAGTCAATAAGTCATCAGTTAGTGTGCATTAAATTACCTAGAAAGTTGTGAGGCAATATTATACAATAGTTAATGGTATGCCTTTTTTAATTTTTTTTTATTTTTTTTGTTTTTTGTTTATTTATTTGACAGAGAGAAACAGAGCCAGAGAGGGAACACAAGCAGGGGGAGTGAGAGAGGGAGCCAAGCAGGGAGCCCGATGCGGGACTCGATCCCGGGTCTCTGGGATCATGACCTGAGCCAAAGGCAGTCGCTTAACCAACTGAGCCACCCAGGTGCCCCTAATGGTATGCCTTTGAAACTAGACTACATAGGTTAGTATCCTAACTACTCCACTGTGTGACCTTCAGCAAATTACTCACTCTTTTGTAGATAATACCATTTTCTCTAATTTATAGAATGGAGATGGTAAAAAATGATATTTAATTCAAAAGTTAATTACAAAGATTATATAACATGATATAATAAAAACTTAGAATTTTGAGTGATAAGCAGATAATAACTGCTGTGATATGTAATATATAATATGTAACTATATATATTACATGTATACCTATATATCTACATACATATACATACATATATATACATAAAGGCACTGATATACATTTTTTAAAAGATTTTATTTATTTATTTGACAGAGAGAGAGATCACAAGTAGGCAGAGAGGCAGGCAGAGAGAGAGGAGGAAGCAAGCTCCACACTGAGCAGAGAGCCCTATGCGGGCCTTGATCCCAGGACCCTGAGATCATGACCTGATTGAAGGCAGAGGCTTTAACCTACTGAGCCACCCAGGTGCCCCTGACATATATTTGTACATTCATTTAGTTCTTATACAACCTTACAAAATACATACTACTATATTATTCATTTTATAGATGAGGAAACTAAAATATACATAGTACAGTGTACAGCATTGCTTCAAATCTGAACAGTTTGTTAGCAGAATTTGCACTCTTAACTATTATGATACAGAAACATCCAATTAATTAGTACATGCACCATAAATACTTGATATTATTGAGAAATTGCGCTAATTGATGTTGGAAGTAATTCATCCATCATCTTTTGTTCTTAGGGAGTTTGAATTTTAAATAAGGAAATGAGACTGATAATAAAATCAGATTTGTTAGAAATCTTTTGCTTTATATAAAAAGTAGCATGTTTCATTATAAATAAGTTAATATTTATAAAATGTTCTCTAAGAACTAGTAATGGGCGAATACCTCCACATAACCATGTTCTTGATAGATTAATTTAGATATATACATTTGGGGGCTCTGACATAATGTACATCAAACATCCTAAGTGTGTTTTAGAGCTTCCAACTTTTGTCTCATTGCAAAATTCTCAGCTAGCATTTGTCACTGTTTTCCACAGAAGTCTCCTTAAACTGCCCTGTCTATATTCGTAACATTTTTTGAATTGAGAAAATGAATAGTAAAGTATGTAAATTGAATAGTGAACTATTCACTTTATGTCTACCCAGACCTCAGAATATAATCTTATTTTGGAAATAAATTTGCAAAGGTAATTAGTTAAATGAGGTCATACTGGATTAGGGTGCATCCTAAATCCAATGATTGGTGATCTTATAATTAAAGAAGAGAACACACAGAGACTCACAGAAATAACACCATGTAAAGACAGAGACAAAGATGGGAGGGATGCAGCTACAAGCCAAGGAAAACAGAAGCTTACTGGAAGCCACCAGAAATGGAAAAAGCAAGACAAGATTTTTCCCTACATCATTACTAGGCAGCATGCCAAAGCCAACACCAGGATTTCCAGCTTCTAGACTCCAGAACTTAGAAGATACATGTCTGTTTTTTTATAGTCATCAGACACAGCTAGTAAAGTGTTCAGTCCAGAGGCAGTGTGGGGCCCAAGCTCTCCACTGCACCCCACATCTGGCCTTTTCCCCCACCATTCCCCACTGCCTTTGCACCCCTTTCCTTCACACACACACACACCATTTTATTTTGCAGGCCAATACCTTATTGTTGCCAAAACCACATGGGCTGAGGGCTACAGCTGGATGGACAGACACCTCCTCTTACCCATATCCCTCCTATATGTGGTTGGAAATTTTTTTTTGTTTTGGGGTTTTGTTTTGTTTTCATAATAAAAAAATTAAGTGGCAAGTTATTAAGGCAGTCCTAGGAAACTAATATGCTACCATTATAGAAATTGTGTGAAAAGGAGTCATTGTAGAAATTGTGTTAAAGGGGTTATTTGTAGGAGGGTATTTCTCTCTCTCAGTGTGGATGTAAAAACCCTTCACAGAGAAAACATGCATGTCTATGGGCTTGAAGAAATATTCAGGAACTCCCAAGCTTCTATTTATTCTGGGCTCCAACTCAGAAGGAAGAGACTAAAAATGTCAAGACAGCGAAGGGAGACCTGGAAACCAAGGATGCCTGCTTTGACTGGTAATAACATAACTAGTCCCTGAGATCTCTTAAATTCAAGGAGGAAATAAATATGTGATTCCACCTGAGAATCTCATTACTTGAACTAAATTCAGGTGATAATTCAAGATCAGATGTACAGCAGAGAGAATACATTGGCCCCAGTTGGGAGTCTCCAAGCAGCATGAATCACACATGAGTCAAAGGTCCATGGAACCACTCTCTCCACTGGTGAATCGTGTTTATCAGCGACAGCAGGTTAGAGAAGTTAGTGGTATGTGCTTGGTAAGTAAAAGAAAAGGACACCCCACAATTGAATGTATTTGGCACACACAAGCTGTTTCAATACATAGCTCTGAAACAGCCACATGAAATATGGGGGAAAAACCCAAAATATACTTCTACGCCATATTACCTATAATCAAAACTTACTGACATATAGGTCTGATGTAAAAGACAAAACTTCCAATTTTCAAAATGTAATGTACAAGAATTTATCTTCATGACCTTGCAATAGAAGAAGTTTTTTTTTTTAAACAGAACACAAAAGCATTAAACATAAGAAAAATATTTAATAATTGAGCTACATAAAAATTAAGAATTTTTATTCTCCAAAAGATATCATCAAGAGAGTCAAGAGCAAACCAAGATATAGCATACATATCAGAATATGTAAAGAATTCCTACAAATCAAAAAGAAAATGCTAGTCAATCAAAAGGGAAAATAAGCAACAGTCAAATGGGTGCTTCAGAGAGAAGACAGATTCATGGCCAATATATATATATATGAAAATCTTTTCAATCTTAGAAGAAATTGGAGAAATGCAAATTAAAATCACAAAGAGATACTACTAGAAACCCACGAGTAACTAAAATTAAGTTCTTACAACCATGTGCTAGCAAGAATGTACAGCAACAGGAACTAACATACGTTGCTGGTGAGATAATAAACTGGGACAACCACTTTGGGAAGTTTGGAGTCAGCTGCTAACATTGAACATATGCACATTCTATAATAGTAATTTCACTGCAAGGTATATACCCAAGAAAAAAATGTGTGCACATGTGCAACAAAAGTCATCTACGAATATGCATATCAGTTATAAACACCTCAAACTGGAAAAAACATACATCTATCAATATTAGAATGAATAACAAATTGTAGAATATGCAATGAAAATGAGCCAGCTCTATATACACCAACAAAAGGAGTGTATCTCACAAACAGAACATTGAGCAAAAGAAGCCAGAAAAAAATGTAACATTTACTTCATGGTTTGATTTATATGAAGTTCTACAGAAGATAAAACTATATAATGATTAGAGATTTATGCTCCAAGGGAAGGAAATTACAAATAAAAGAAAGCATATACTATAAAAGTCAAGGAGAGCTTACTCGGGGGACAGGGATGGTGACCCAGGCCTTCGTAATTGGTAGTATACATGATTTCCTGATTGTTCACTTTGCACTTCATAATATTTCATTGATTTGTACATTTTTGTTTTATGTACTCTTCAATAAAATATATTTTATTTTATTTTTTAAAAATTTTATTTATCAGGGCGCCTGGGTGGCTCAGTTGGTTAAGCGACTGCCTTCAGCTTAGGTCATGATCCCGGAGAGCCAGGATCGAGTCCCATATCGGGCTCCTTGCTCGGCGGGAAGCCTGCTTCTCCCTCTCTCACTCCCCCTGCTTGTGTTCCCTCTCTGGCTGTGTTTCTCTCTGTCAAATAAATAAAATCTTAAAAAAAAAATTATTTATCTATTTGACAGAGAGAAACACAGCGAGAGAGGAAACACAGCAGAGGGAGTGAGAGAAGGAGAAGCAGGCTTCCTCAAGAGTAGGGAATCTGATGCGAGGCCAATCCTGGGAATCTGGGATCATGACCTGAGCCAAAGGCAGATGCTTAACAACTGAGCCACCTAGGTGCCCCAACAAAATCTATTTTAAATATAAAAATATAAATTGCTTTATTTTTTATTTAAATATATTTTAGTTCTTAATTTATAAGTTTTATAAGCATAAGGCATACTACAGTGTTATTATTTTTCTCCTTCCTGTCACAGGCTACAGACCATGAGACCTTTAAGATCCCATCCCCTGGTAGACCTAACTTACAAAATAGCTAATAAAAGCAAAAGTAAAATAGAATTTTATACCATAAAAAGGATATATTTACCAAGGATGACTAGAACTTTAATTACAAATTGCACATGGTTTCCAATAAAATCTTCCCAGAGAAGGCAAGACTATAATCACTCTCACTACTATACTGTGTCCCCATTGTGCTGTTAGACAGGATGGTAATTAACATGGTCGCAACTATAACTGTCAGGCATGAAAGCAATGCTGAATGTGTTTCTCACCCAGCTGCTATCAGCATGGGGTAGAAGAATGAAAATATTGCCAAGAAATCAATCTCCTCTATCAAAACTGAGCCAACTCTGAGCAGCAGTTCAGTAGTTCCATAAGAACAAACACAACCTCAACTAATCACTGCCCAGAAAATTAATACAGCAGCCAATACGGAAGCCTCTATTCCATACTTTACCTACGGTTTATGTGCCGGTGTTTTAAATGCCCGCCAAGAAAGTATTTAAGGTGTTTCAGGAAGCAGAAAAGAGGTATATTCCTTTCTGAATATATAAAAGGAGTATGTTAACTGTCAAAACTAGTTATAATCAGGACCATCCCTTCACTTGTAAGACATTTTTATTACTGAAGGCTTCTTATTTCTGGAAATTAAGAATGAATGTTACTGCAACACCAGCTGGGCAGCAGTGCATCATTGGTATGGGAGAAGACATCAGATGGCAGCATTCTTCAGTAGAATTGTTTGTATAGAAGACTAGCCAAGAAATTGACTGAAGTGGGTCAGTTTGGCTAGTGGCTAATTGATTTGGGCTAGTGGCTGACTCTAAGGTATGCAGGGCCCAAAACCAAAAAAATTCTTTTTACAGGATCCCTTTCAATAAAAACAATCTGATTAAAAATACATTATAAAAATTCACAGATCTGTGAAAGATATGGAAAGTAGAACTGGGCCCAGGAAGAATTTTAACATCTCTAAGTCACCATTGGCTCACACATGGAACTACTGTTATGAACTTCACAAACATTCAGAGGATAGCTTCTCCAGGATTGCTGCAGGCATCTTTTCCTGAAGAAAAACTTAGAAGAGAAGGATATGGCAGTTAGTACTAGGAAGGCATCCAATGCTTCTTGTCTGTCTCCTTTGTTACCCATTCTGGAGTCCCCTCACCCTGAGCCACCAACCCTGTTGACCTTGATGGCTGTTGTAGTCAGCTTAGGTGCTATAAAATGTGCCATATATTAGGCAGTTTAAATGAGAGACATTAATCTCTCAGAGTTCTGGAGGTGGGGATGTCCAAGATCAAGGCCCAGTCAATTCAGTTCTTGGTAGGGGCTGGCTCTCTTCTTGATCACACATGATCACCTTCTTATTATGTCCTTACATGGCAGAGAAAACTCTGGTATCTCTTATTATTTTTTTTTTTTTTAAGATTTTGTTAATGTATTTGACAGAAACAGAGCGAGAGAGGGAACATAAGCAAGGGTAGTGAGAGAGGGAGAAGCAGGCTTCCCGCTGAGCAGGGAGCCCAACGTGGGGCTCAATCCCAGGTCTCCGGGATCATGACCTGAGCTGAAAGCAATCACTTAACCAACTGAGCCACCCAGGTGCCCCTCTCTTATTATTATGATTATTAAGGCACTATTCCCATCAGGAAGGTCCCATCCTCATGACCTCAACTACATATAATTATTGCTCAAAGGCTCTATCTCTAAATACTACAATATTTGGGGTTAGATTTTCATCATGTGAATTTTGGGGGAACACAATTCAGTCCATAGCAGTGGCTGATCTGATGTCATAAAGCACACATTCATCTCCAAGGTCCCTGACCATAGTCATTATGCCCAGGCTAAGGTTGCTTTAACTTCAGCTATAGTCATGGCAGGGCAAGAAAGAACGAAGATGTATTCAAATACATCACGAGATTTTATACAATATCACTTATATAACCACAGAAGGGGGAAAAGCTCTGGTATTACTACTGGTGGGTGTCTTGGGTGCGTGGACTACCTGTTTATGTAGTTTTTTGTGTCTTCTGAATCTGTCTGTGCTTGGTCCTGGGCATAACCCTTAATCAATCTTATGATGTATTATTGTTGGTATTACTTGACTTTATACTTTGGTGAAAATTACAGGACCTTATCCTGATAATTAGTTCTGTCCATATGGTCATTTGTAATCCCATGGTCAGGCTCAGTAGTTTGCCAAGAGCTAATTTTCAAAAGATATATAATTCCCTGATGTAAATGTTCTTAGAATCCTATGGGCATATATTATAATTCTATCACTGGTACTTGACACAAAATGAACCTGGTACCTTCACCTACCACTGGTATTTCCAACACACTGGTTCCGACAGATTGCATATTCCAAAATGCAAGGCTTATACCACAAATACCAGGCTCAACCCAGTAGATCCTCCACTTCTCTGGCCATATTCAAAGCCAGCAAAAAACTTTTTTTTTCACTCACTGTATCATGAAACATGCTGCCTTCAGAACACCAACAAACCTATCAGGCATTATGCTTTCTTACTCCAGGTAGAAGAAGCAATTTGTAACAATTTATCTTCTACTTTGAAAGAGGATATACTGGCAGGCCCTTTTACTCAAGTGGCTAGATCCCTGAAACTTCTCAGGGTTTATAACCTACCTTCTGAAGCAAATTTCTCTTATCAGGCGTATAGCAAAGCTAGCTACCTCTTGCTCATCCAGACATATAAACATATTATTGATGCAATGAATCAATGTAATCTTCAGGATATCAGAAATGGTCCAGACATCTTCAGACTACATCATGACAGCAAGAGTATCTACAGAGCATAACTATGTAGATATAGGCTCTACTAATCTTTTCTGAAAAGGACACTATCTTTGGCATGGTGGCTGTGGTTAGAGCTATTATTTACTTGAGAATGTTGCAATGCATGGTCATCCTATAGTATCCATCTAGTCTCTGTAATGGCCAAACTGATGAATGAATAGAAGTATCACCACCCCTTTATCTTTGAGATAGTAATAGCTGGAGCCTCCTCCATCCATACTCCATCTCTTGTAATGCTATTGTTTTTGGTTTACTATCTTGGCTGGTAAGGGCCATTTCATTTGGCCATTACACTATATATCAAAGGCTCAGTATATGATAGTGTCAACTGCTAAGCATTTCAATTTCAATTATATATTCAGGGGACCATTGGGTGGGTTTGGAGATATGGTGGGCCCATCATCAGCTGGACCTTGGCCAGCATTCCATTTTTCAACCTATCTGATATGTCCCCACTCTAATGGGGGGTCATGGTGACAAGAGTATCAAGGTCAATTAAGACCCTATATCTAAGAGTTCTCAAATTTCTGGGTATGCCCCCTTTATCCTGTGTATAGTTATTTGAGAAAATGAGCAGAAGTAGTATCAAAGAAGAACTGTAGGATAAATATAGTATGTAATTTGAATCAGTGTTGTAGCATACTTTCTTCTGGTGGCTTAATGACTTCTTCAGTCAGTGGTATTCATGTCTGAAAACTGGACATGCTTGTCCATTCTTATTTTCTTTTGATTATTTACATTTACGAGTATTTTTACTGGATGCCCATATATATTTCCAAGTGACTAATCTGTAACTCTTTTTGTGTCAAGCTCCCTGGGTTGCCATTCCATGACTATAGTAAATTGAGACTGGGACATCTAGTGGCTAAGTACCACCACCTGCCCCTTATTGTTTCAGAGTCCTCTTATCCTCATGGTCATGCAGGAGTCAAGCTGTTAAAAATGCTTCTCCTACATTAAACCCTTGCTATGGGGGACAAGTGCCATAAAAATTTTTAGGGATCCTGATGCATTTACTAGCACATTCACCAGCACATTATGGCTCAGTAAATGGTGTGTCTTTTAAGCTTTCCTGTGGAACAGTCATCTGGAAAGTTTTCTGGTCATACATAATAGATCCATTCTAGTATTTCCATTGGCCATACATAATAGATCCATTCTAGTATTTCCATTTCCCCAAGCCTGTTAGTCTCTTCCTCCACCATCTGCCATGGCAGTTACCACATTTTGGCTTCACTCAGTATGGGCCATCACTTCTTTTCACACTTGTGAGAGCCATCTAAATAGCAAGTTCTTTCTATTCCCTGAGACTTCTGCCAGTGTTGATTCCTGTATTTGGGGGAAGCACTCCCAATCAATAAATTCTTCTTTATCTAATTTTATGTTAAGGACTTCCTTGATCAGTCTCAGAATCCACACCTAAGCAGACTCCCCCAGATCCTGCTCCTATATCAGTTCCAGAATGCATATGCTAGAGGTAAGTTATCACTTAATCCTAGTTATATTTGTGAAAGAAGTGGCCATGAAATAAAGGAATATTTGTGAAAGAAGTGGCCATGAAATAAAGGAATATCCTGGGAGGGGGAAACATGTTCCCTTATGTACTGTTTTATAACATACAGAGTTCTAAAAGAAAGCAGTGTACTTCCTTCTCCAGCCTCAGTATATTCAGAGGAGTCTGGGAGAATACAACCTTGAGGAAAATCCATTCAGATCTCTCCATCTTCTTTGTCAGGGCTCCAGGTTTTCATAATCAGTGTCCTTATTTTTATATAACAAGCTCAACTTGGTTTGTAAGGACCTATTTAGATATGCAAACCAACGTTTTGTTTACTCAGAAAAACAGCTCCTGGAAATGCCCAATCAGTTAATCCCCTTAACCTCAGGGCTCTAGGAGCAATGGAAATGTAAATCATCAATACTTGGGGCCAGGTGGGAATGCCCAAATGCCCTCAACCTCTGGGTTCCAGGAGCAATGGAAGTGCAAATTAACTCAGGTAGCTACATGACCCCGGTCAGCTTGTGATTTGGGGGGTTGCCCTATAAAAGCTAACCTGAGAAATTAGGCATTGTCGCACCCTCTCTTGGGAAGCAACCCTGGCCCTAACCAGTAAAACTCTGATGCTTGGTACAAAATAAAGCTTTGCTTAACCTTCGCTTTTGTATCAGCCTCGTTCATTTGACCATGGACCCTATTAGGTTCAGTTTTTAATCATTTTCAAAGTTTAAACTTTTGTTCTCTACTTTCCTTACTCTCTATCTAGATGAGTTAAGAACTTTTTGTCTGCAACAGAAGAGGACCTTTTTTTTTTTTTTAAGATTTTATTTATTTATTTGATAAAGGGAGGGATCAGAAGCAGAGGAAGTGGGAGAGAGAGAAGCAGGCTTCCTGCAGAACAGGGAGACCAATATGGGGCTGGATCCCAGGACCCTGGGATCATGACCTGAGTCGAAGACAGACACTTAATGATTGAGCCATGAAGGTGTCCCAGAAGAGGGCCTTTGACTTGATATCTAGTTTTCCATCACCTATTACTTCCTTTCATATCTTCACTGTCTTTCTGATGAGCAACAGTGGAATTTAGCAATAACTATCCAATCCTATTATCTTTATATCTACTATTTTCTCTCTACATTTCAAACTCCTCATACATTTCCTTTCATTCATCATCACCATACATTTCCTTCACAATTCATCACCAGTTAAAACTTAAACAGTTGCGGGGTGCCTCTGTAGCTCAGTCACTAAGCGTCTGCCTTTGGTTCAGGTTATGATCCCAGAGTCCTGGGATAGAGCCCTTCAGTGGGCTTCCTGCTCAGCAAGAAGCCTGCTTCTCCTTCTCTCACTCCCCCTGCTTGTGTTCCCTCTCTAGCTGTGTTTCTCTCTGTCAAATACATAAATAAAATCTTTAAAAAAAAAAGATGGCAACATTCCTGAAATTAATCTAAAGATTCAGTGCCATTCCTATCAAAATGAATGTCTTCTTTTAAATTTGATATGTTAAGCATAAAATTCATTTGGATGCAACCAAACCAACTTTGAGATACCTGTATACACAGTAACTCTTGCAATTTTATGTTAATAAAAGATATAAATACAAAATAATTTGTGTTGGACGATTTATTTAAATGACCCCAAGAGGGGCGCTTGGGTGGCTCAGTCTTTAAGCATCTGCCTTCAGCTCAGGTCGAGCCCTGCACTGGGCTCCCTGCTCAGCAGGAAGCCAGCTTCTCCCTCTCTCACTCCCCCTTCTTATGTTCCCTTTCTAGTTATGTTTCTCTCTGTCAAATAAACCAATAAATAAAATATTTAAAAAAATAAATGACCCCAAGAACAGACAAAACAAATTTAAGACAGTAAAAACCAGAACAGCAATTACTAATTGATTAGAAACTTTAGGACTGATGAAACTATTCTCTAATTTGATCATCATGTCAGACACATGTCTGCTAACATTTGTCAAAATTTATTAATGTATATTTAAGATACATGCATTTCATCTTATGTAAATTATACTTGAGTTTTATAAAAGTATGAAGCCAATCACGGAATGATCAATTTCCTGAACATCAGCTTTTCAGTTGAGGGCTGACCTTTTTCTCTCCCTTCCTGAATCTGACTTTGCTATTTCATATGCAAATGAATGGATTTCCATTAGGAAAGTAGCTATCCCTCTATTTTTTCCACACTTACATTCTGCCCCTGCCTCAGAAGCTCTCAAACCTTAAATCAGGCTTCTGACAGTTTGTGGCGACTGTGTCACACTACACTATAGAAAGAGGAGTAAAGGCAGAGCAAGACATGAGGACAGGAGATAAGAGATGACAGTAAACTCCCCTTAAATGAAAATGGGAGCTGTCATGTATAAGACATCTGTACAGAAAAAGAAAATGCAAAGGCAGTGCAGTAGCAGAGGATGGGGTCAGAAAACATAAGAGGAAAACTAATCCTTCAAAAAGTTGTTAAAATGGGAAGTGGGGTAAATCAGGGAGGGAGATGAAACATAAGAGACTTTGGACTCAGAAACAAACTGAAGGTTTTGGAGGGGAGGGAGTGAGGGGATGGACAAGCTCACATGGAGCACTGGGTGTGGGGCATAAACAATGAATCTTGGAACACTGAAAAAAAATTTTTTTAAAGTTGTTAGAAAAAAGTTTTAGAAAATATTTCCTCATCTGAAATCAAAAGATGACCCCCTGTAACTTCAGTGCTGCCAAATGTAAGCATAGGAAAAATACCTTTAAAAAAATATATTGTTTTAAGTTTTTACTATATTCAAATTTTAGTAACTCTTGGTGATTTTTTAAAAATTGCCTTTCTAGATTCCCCCCCTCTTCTTTTATATCAGTAAATTTGCCACCGTGATGCTTTTAAAATGTCTCAAGTCATTACAGTATAACATAATATGTACGGTTTATATTCTGTAACACTATGTATCTATGTATGTCTTACTAGTGTTTCTTGTGATGAAACTGATCGCATTTCTGTTGACATGAACTTTTACATCTAATTGGGAAATATATATCATACTTCATTTAGTCTTGTATGAAATGTTGCAAGGCTTTTTTCCAGATTTTTTCTTTTACTTTTTAAAACATGCTTTTAGTATGCCCTGTCCTGAAGAGACCTTATCTTTCAGAAATTCATACAGACAACTAAAAGATGTACTACAATCACATATTAATAATATAACTGCAACTTGGATGTCTGGGATTTTCCTGGACAGCTAAATAAGAAAAAAAAAATTACATTTACTACTTAGAGTTCACTTTTTAAGACAATAACCACATTTCACACTATCAAAGCAGTCTTTTTAATAGCAAAGGCAAAGGCATAATCAGTCATCATTGTCTTCACTTTTAAAAAAAATATTTTATTTATTTTTAGAGAGATAGAGCATGAACAGGAGAAAGGGCAGAGGGAGAGGGAGAGAATTTCAAACAGACTCTGTAGAGCCTGATGTGGGGCTGATCTTATCACCCTGAGGTCACCTTCCGAGCTAAAACCAAGAGCTAAAACTCAACCTACTAAGCCACCTAGGAGCCCCTTTCTTCAGTTCTTTTATGGCAGGCTTTTTTTTTTTAAGATTTTATTTATTTATTTGACAGAGAGAGAGATCACAAGTAGGCAGAGAGGCAGGCAGAGAGAGAGGAGGAAGCAGGCTCCCTGCTGAGCAGAGAGCCAGATGTGGGCCTCTATCCCAGGACCCTGAGATCATGACCTGAGCTGAAGGCAGAGGCTTTAACCCACTGAGCCAGGCACCCTATGGCAGGCTTTAAAACTGGTAAACTCTAATCAAGTAATCTCAGCATGGCTTGATTTATTTACAGTTAATTACAAGTAAGCCCTTTAATAATTTAAATATTTCCTGATTTAAAATATATATATATTTGTCATTTAACTAGTAACATTGGGGGGGCACCTGGGCGGCAGTTAAGTGTTGGACTCTTCATTTCAGCTCAGTCTTGATCTCAAGATATGGGTATAGAGCATACTTAAATAGTAACATTGAAATTTCCATACTTCTAGTTTTGTTGGTGTATTGTACAATTTCAAACACAATAAAATTAAAAAGCAATAAGGTGGGGAAAATAATTGCAGTAAATATAACAAAGAGTCATATATTTCTAAGAAATGTACAGAGTTTATATAATTCATAAAAGAATGAAAAATGATCAATAAACATATGGGAGAAATGTTCCCCTTGAAACCAAATGTATTTAAAGTAGTATAAATACCATTTTTGACTAATAATTTAACAAAGATTATAAAAAATGCTGATATGTACTGTTCAAAAAGATGCAATAAACTAGCTGGTAGAGATTTAAATTGGAATGAGCTCTTCATCGGCTGAATGCAACAAGAGCCTTAAAATTATTCATACTCTGTGAAATAGCAATTCTACCTCTAGTGATGTAGCCAAAGGAATAATTGGACAACCAGCAGAGATGATCATAGCAGATCCTTTAGTACCCTAAATGTCCATTATGTGGGTATTAAAGTAAACTTTAAAAGGTACTATTTTGATGAAATGCCATGCAATCCAAAAATCACATTTTCCAAGACTTCATGATATGAGTGAATGTTCCTACTTTGATTCTAAGTGGAAAAAAAGGAAAAACAAAGCAAAACAAAACTAAAACCAAAACAAACCAAAAAAGCTATATGCATAGTTTACCAGCTTTGTATAAGACAGCTAGCCCTCTCTCTCCTAGAAAATTCAGGGGGAAATAAATTGTCTCAGAAGATCACATTTTAAATCAGTGCAGAATGGGTCAGAATACACATATGCAGAAGCTTCTGAAGGACTAAAGTCATGCCCATTCCACCAACTGCCACCTGGAGAGAAGGAAGTCACCCTCGCATATCCTCTAGCACCAAGATTTATCACTTCATTGAAAATATTGGTTAAAGGGGAGAATTAAAAAATTTAGATGGATAAGAAGACAACTATTCTTTCACCAAACTTTATATGACCAAAATCTAGTCCTTACATACAGTTGTGCTGACTGTAGTTCAGTGCCTTATTTATGAATAAACTATATACAAGATAAAATCACTGTGGTTTCCAGTATAGGCTTCTTTAAACTGGAGGACAACTTAGAGTCAGTTGTAAGGAATATTAGTACAGGATCTTTCCATTTTTCTCATTCCTTTATTTTTCCTAATCATTCATATTTGACTCACCCAATCTTAACTGGAGAACAATTTCTTTTTAGTGACTTCCACTATCATGTTTTCCCAAGCCTTTCAAGTTAGCTTTAAAAAAAATACAGTAACTGCATTTCCTTATTGACTCACATTTCATGAATTTATAGAAATTTAATTTTACTTTGAGTTACTCTACATAAAAATCTAGAACATATGCCATGAGCTTGTTGGTCAGGTCAAATGGAGAAGAAAGTGAAATAAGAGGAAGGAATGATTACAATCCATTTAATGTAGTGCTAAACAGATTGTTGAAAAAGTAGCAAGACTAAACATACCTCCAGTTAACCAAGTAAGCACCCAAAGCCTCCATGAACCCACAGAGCCGTGATTAATTCTGAAAAATATGGGTTGTTAGTTACAGCACTGAGATTCACAGTCAGAAACCTACAGACACAGTTCTGCTCAGAAAACAACATTTATTATTATTTTTATTAACATATAATGTATTATTTGTTTCAGGGGTACAGGTCTGTGGTTCATCAGTCTTACCCAATTCACAGCACTCCCCACAGCACATACCCTCCCCAGTGTCCATCACCCAACCACCTCATCCCTCTCACCTCCCTCCCCTCCAGCAGCCCTCAGTTTGTTTCCTGACATTAAGAGTCTCTTATGGGTTCTCTCCCTCTGTGGCTTCATCTTGTTTCACTTTTTCCTCCCTTCATCCATGGTCCTCTGTCTTGTTTCTCAAATTTCTCATATTAGCGAGATCTTATGATAATTGTTTTTCTCTGATTGACTTATTTCGCTAAACATAGTACTCGCTAGTTCCAACCACATCATTGGAAATGGCAAGATTTCAGGGTTTTTTGAAGGCTGTATAATATTCCGTTGTATATATATATATACACACCACATCTTCTTTATCCATTCGTCTGTTGATGGACATCTAGACTCTTTCCATAGTTTTGCTGTTGTGGACATTGCTACTATAAACATTCAGGTGCATGTGGCCCTTTGGATCACTATATTAGTATCTTTAGGGTAAATACCCAGTAGTACAATTGCTGGGTTGAAGGGTAGCTCTATTTTCAACTTTTTGAGGAACCGCCATACCATTTTCCCAGAGTGGCTGCACTAGCTTGCATTATTAACTTATAAACAATTGAAGTTTCTTTTCAAAATTCCATTGAAAAGAATACAAGATATAACTCAGGAAAACTGCTGCTTTTTTAGAACACAGTGTTTTGGTTTTCTGCATACTGTTTCCAGTAAAACCTCACAAATTTTCTACAGTTAAAATTATGAAGACTATTTTTGTGATCCATTGTGAGACAAAATTCTCTATGGGTCTCTCATGTTTCTGTATGTGTTATGAGCAAAGTTATTGATAGACTTTTTTCTGGACTATCTTTTGAAGAATATCTGAATAGCAAACAGCCATGGAAGACAGATATATTATCTCCAAAGCAGAGGGAAGATTTGTTCACTGTCAAGTATAATATAGATAAATGTCTCCCTTCAGAGCAAAAACTGGGCAGGTTTGCTTGTAGCCATCTTGTAAGAGTTTGGGGTTACTTAAACTTGGGGTTCCTCAGCTATGATACAAATGCATGGTGTACCTGGCATCCACCCAGGCCCACCACTACATTGTTCCTGTGGGACTTGATGGTGGTTACATCAAATTGAAATTCATGTCATCTGCTATGGTGGGAGTAATAAAATCCTTTGTCTCTGACCAGGAGTCTTAGGACTACTGCCAGTATCCGTGAAACTTTGAGAGGCCAACTTGTTAGTTTACAAGTAGGATAAAATCTCAGACCCTTCACAGTACTTGATAAACTTCCAAATGTAACACATATGACCTCATCTGCCTTTAGATAATTTTTCTATTGGTAATATCTCTTAATATTACCAGGTGTGCAATACAAATATATTGATTCAGAAGTTTCCTAATTTTAGTATAGTAGATACTCTGGAACATAAACTTCAACTACTATCATTTCTTTTGTGAAATATGGCTAGTTGGACAGGCAAAATAAGAACCCTGATGGATGTTTTTCCTGATATTATTTTTCTAGAAAGAAACTTGGAACTTTAGAGGAATTATCTGTTCACTTTCATAGTTCTGTGAACTTTCAAACTCTAGCATTCAGACGAAATAAATGGCAAAAGAAGGGTAGTTTGGTCACCTTTACCTATGTCACCTGCAAAAGCACTGTCACCTGGCTCATACCTCTGAAAACTCTTGTGATTTCAGTTCATTGTCCTGAAAAACTGTGCATGGTTTTAAAGTATACATTGCCCCTATCAAGGAATACATCCACTGCTAAGATTAAAAAAAGATAACTTTAATGACATTTTAGCTTTTATTTCCCATATTCATTGACAGATTTAGCTGAACTTTAGGATATGAATATCAGGATTAAGGATGAATCTTGTGGGTTGCCTATGATGTGATTTTACGAATCCTTGAACTGATTTACCTTGAGCCATAAATGTTTCACCTATATTCCTGCAATAGCATCCTAATTTATCTTCGTGATTTCACCACTGCCTTCCAATAATCTAGTTTACAGACAGTCACCAGAGTAATTTTAAGTATAAATTGTACCATGAAACATCCTAAAACCAAAATGATTATTTTGGGCACATATTCAGTAATTCTTAAGTGGCTCTTAATCAATAAAACTATACCGAATGTTAAATCCATTTAGTTACTTTGGCATATATTTGGAGCATATACAAGAAAGGAATATCGCTCAAGGTTAAAAATTCTATGAGTATGTCACTGAGCTCTTATTTATGGCTGAGGTGAGAATTTTTTTACACCTACTTCCAAACATTCCAAGGTGAAATAGTAGTGCCTCTGTTCTTCAGCCAAAATGTGGGAACTTCAACTGTGCATTCATCTAGATGCTGGGTCAAATCTCAAATTATATTTTAACTAAAATACAACTATTTCCCCAGATAGCTTTATCCATCTCTGTGCAGAGACAGAGGATTTCTATTAAGACATATGTCTTTATCAAACTCCTTGAAATCTCCTTTTAGCCCCTTCAAAACACAAGTTTTGGGGTGCCTGGGTGGCTCAGTTGTTTAAGCAACTGCCTTCTGCTCAGGTCATGATCCCTGAGACCTGGAATCCAGTCCCTCATCTGGCTCCCTGCTCGGCGGCAAGCCTGCTTCTCCTTCTCTCACTCCCCCTGCTGGTGTTCCCTCTCTGGCTGTGTTTCTCTCTCTCAAATAAATAAAATCTTAAAAAACAAAAAAAACAAAACAAAAAAAACACAAGTTTTGCCCTTAACAACTCAGAAAAACTGTTTTTCACGTACTTGTCAAAGAGCAGAACCACAAAATCACTGATGATCTGTCCGGGACGGTGAATGATCCGCCCCTCCCACCAGGCCCAAGCCACCAGAAACTTTGGCGGAGGTACCTGTGAATGTGAATGAAAGTCCCTCCAGGTGTTTCCCACCAAGAATCTGGAGTTATGCTAATGTCGAGTCATCAACACCATCTTTACTTCCGGCCCAACTACCAAACTGAGTCTATTCACAAACTTCCCTTTTAATGGTAAAGGCCAGTTTCTTAGAAAGGTTTGACTCTGCCTCCTATGAATCACTTGGTTTAACTTTAACCTAACTGCATCCCCCAACTTCCTCACTTTTGAATAATAAAAGACTGGGCCCTTGACAGTCAAGAGAGACAAAAGCAGAGAGCCTGCAAAATAGAGACAGAAGCAAAGACAGACAGAACCAATTGTTTGCACCCTTCCCAGATGATCTGTAACTAAAAAGCTTTAAATAAAGACCCCCGAAGACACAGTTTTCAGGAGATCCCTACACCACTCTTTGAGTCAGGTCTCCTCATATCCCCGACTCCTCACCAACTTCAGGTAACCCTGACTGTTGCCGGGGCTGGCTCCTGGCAATGATCAATAGCTATCAAAAACTAGGTTGAAGGAAACTCTTTATAGCTGATCAAAAAACAAGTGGTCCACTCATTCATCTACTTTAAAATATCTCCGTGAGGGGCGCCTGGGTGGCTCAGTGGTTAAGCCTCTGCCTTCAGCTCAGGTCATGATCCCGGAGTCCTGGGATCGAGCCCCATATCGGGCTCCCTGCTTGGCGGGAGGCCTGCTTCTCCCTCTCTCACTCCCCCTGCTTGTGCTCCCTCTCTTGCTGTGTTTCTCTCTGTCAAATAAATTTAAAAAATCTAAAAATAAAAAAAAATTAAAAAATAAAAAAAAAATAAAAAAAAAATAAAATATCTCCGTGGATTGAATTTGACCATGACAGAACTCTGAAACTTTTGGCCTCCTCAAAACCTTATTGTGAGAGAAATGCAATTTGGTGTTTAAGCTATTATTCTATTTTAATATAATTTTTAATAAACCATAAATCAGTAATAAGGATAACTTATTATTATGTGTTCACTGTGTGCCAGGCACTACTCTAAGAATCATACGCATAAGGTTTCATTCAATCCTCACAAATAACACTTGAGTTAAACACTATTGTTTTCCCTATGAAATGCAGCAAATTCAGAGACCCCCCAAAAGCGACCACCAGAGTCCAGAGTCAAAGCCAAAGGGCAAGGGTCGTTTATTGCGAGTTCGAACCCAGACCTCCGCGCACTCGTGACGCTAAGAGGCCCAGTGCAGCAGAATTTACAGCTTTTTATAGATAGGCACAAACAAATTCAGAACTTTTCGCGGTACTTGGACTCTTACTGGCTAACATTCAAATAAGAACACCAGCATGATCTGATTGATTCCCGCGCTTATTAAGCGAAACCACAGAGGGGCACTTCCTCTTGCAACACTCCGCATGAAAAGGGGAAGGGTGAGTCTTTCAATAGAGCCACATTCCTGGGGTCAACTGGTCAGGTAGGGGGCTCCGGGTGTGGTTACCTAGCCACATTCCCGGAGCCATTAGCCACATTCCTGGAGCCAAATGGCCATATTCCTGGAGCCTAATGGCCATAATCTCTCGTTCCCAGAGGGCACGGAGAGAAAGAGACCTTGTGATTTCAGGGTGGCCATAGGAGGGCTGCTAGTGTCTTTTTTTTTCCACTTTTTAGTGTCTAGCAAGTGAGTGTACAGAACCCAGGTGGCTATTAGAGATATAAGGCATAACAGTCCTCATTTTATTTTTCATGCTCCTCACCTATTTTATGATAAGAAAGCTGGGCCACAAAGAGATTGAGCAACTCACCTAAGGTCACTCAGAGCCTACTGCCTTAAAGACAGCAGGAATGACTGCTTCTATAGTTACTTTCAGGATATAGTCAGAAATATTTCTTTCTTTTTCTTTTTTTTTTTTTAAAGATTTTATTTATTTGACAGAGAAACACAGTGAGAGAGGGAACACAAGCAGGGGGAGTGAGAGAGGGAGAAGGAGGCTTCCTGCCAAGCAGGGAGCCCGATGTGGGACTCGATCCTGGGTCTCCGGGATCATGACCGGAGCCGAAGGCAGTCGCTTAACCAACTGAGACACCCAGGCGCCCCCAGAAATATTTCTTATTATATTGAAGGAGGACCCATGGAAGGAATAGCTTCTTCACTTTATAAAAAGAAATGTTTTTTTTTCTTTTGGAGCCAGAAATTATTCTTATTCTTTATTTTCTAAATATTATGAATTATATAAATGATAATTTATTCATGTTTTATAATTTGGACCCATAGACACTCATATTTGAAAAATTGACAATTTTATAAACACACACTTTGAATATGAAAGTCATCAAAATTTCCTTTTATCTATGACATATATAAATATATGCATAAACTTAGATGACTTCTCAAAGACATTTGGCTAGTTGGTGGTAGTTAGAGGATCTAAGTTGTTGGTCTCCAAATGCTCTTTCTACTGTGCTATCCTATATAAGTTTCCTGATGGAGAAGAGGAAGACAAATAAAAAAGAAAGAAAATTAAGATGAAACATACTGCCTAAGAGCTGAGTCAACCTAGAGACCACAACCATTGTGGGTTGTTTCATGGTTAATTCTGAAAAATCAGGATCATTAACTGCAACTCCAGGGACTGTGAGTATGTATGTGTGTGTATTTGTGTGTGTATATACATTCATTCAGAAGAGGGTAGGAAATGAGGGAAGAAGGGGAGGAAGGAAGAAATTTATTAGGTTATCTATCATATTTTTAAAATGATTTCTCTTATCACATTTCAAGGTTAAGAAGAATTGAGTTTCAGTAAAGGCACTGAATCATTTAATAGCATGTCTTCCCACTCCCTCTACTAAAAGGATTTCCGCATGCTATGCCTAAGCGACCAGTCCATTCTCTTCTCTGTAAATCTACACTTCTTGCCATTGGAATTGGATCAGTAGTGAACACATGACAAGGTAGCCAATCCATCAGTCTTCATGTGACTCATGGCTAGGTGAAATGACAAATTTTGTTTACCAGATTTATCTCTCTCAACCAATGGTACAGGGGATATAGTGAGAATATGTCAATTATCAGGATCTAAAAGTGAAACATATCACATGTCAGGATAAGCAATAAGTAGGTGAAAAGTGAAAAGTGGTGTTAGCAGGTGGGCATGGGATTTTATTGTTTATGGAGTGATCATGGAGCCCAAGTGGAATTGTTTATTTCTAACCAAATATTAAAGTTATTTGTCAACTTTGTATGTACTTTCTCTTTCTCCCTCCCCTCACCTCATACAGGCCATATACAGACCACTAAAGAAAAGTAGAAATTAAAAAAAAAAAAAAGAAGAAGAAGAAGATCAAAAGAGAGAGGCAATAAGTCCAGAAAAAGAGACAGGCAAAGATGAAAGTCAGAAAATAGAGAGACCAGTCCAGACTATGTTAAAGTCTCACATTTTGCTGAATGACCGTCCCTGAGTTTTTTATTTTATTTTTTTAAGATTTTATTTATTTATTTGACAGAGAGAAACACAGCTAGAGAGGGAACGCAAGCAGGGGGAGTGAGAGAGGGAGAAGCAGGCTTCCTGCTAAGCAGGGAGCCCAATTTGGGGCTCGATCTGGGGATTCAGGGACCAGACCTGAGCCAAAGGCAGATACTTAACAACTGAGCCACCCAGGTGCCCCAGTCCTTTAGTTTCTGAAATAACTAGCATAACAAAGAAATAGGAAATTTTAGTATCTTTCTGGGAAATTCTGATTTAGCATCTTTGGGAATGTGCACTAAACTATTAACTGATATTTACAACTCATTGTTATCAGATAATTATTTTTCCAAGAGCTAGAAATTTCTTAACAACAGTTAATGTAGGTTTAACCAAGAGCAAAATTCTTCACTGAGAAGGATAAGATTCCTAGGTCAGATTCCAGAGCAGTTCACCATACAGGCAGAAAAATGTACAAGAGTGCATCTATGTAGGAGCCCTCAAGAGTAAAAAAGGAAAGAGATGAGAACTGAAAATTTAAAAATCATGAAAGAATTGGAACAGTAAGCTTGAATGCCATCAGCTTCCTTTTCCATCGTATGTCTGTGTCTTCCTTTAGATCTTCCTCTCTCATGATCTTCCTGCATATAAATTTCATCTCCTCCTGAGTTCATGTAGTGAAACAATCAACCAATAATCCATGGGTCTCTTACATTATAATCTTGGAACCAAGGAAAAATTGACTCTAATTTTCATCTGTATTCCCAGGTAGTAGACTTCATCACCTAGATGGGTCAAGGATTTATATCTGGCCCAACCAACTATAAGAATGAAGGACAAAATTTTGTAACAATCATATGGCAACTCTCACTGCAACCACGAAACTGAATGAGGAGTTTTTAGAGAGGAGATTTTTTTTTTTAAAGATTTTATTTATTTGACAGAGAGAAACACAGCCAGAGAGGGAACACAAGCAGGGGGAGTGAGAGGGAGAAGCAGGCTTCCCGCCGAGCAGGGAGCCCGATGTGGGGCTCGTTCCCGGGTCTCTGGGATCATGACCTGAGCCGAAGGCAGTCGCTTAACCAACTGAGCCACCCAGGTGCCCCTAGAGAGGAGATTTTTAACCAATAACACAATAACCAGGTACTATAGGATATAATAAAACCGGCAAATATAATTAGTCAGCATACACTCATCCTGTTCCCTTTCTCTTCAAAGCAATTTAGGCAGTCCCTTTTCTCACTCTATATTCACCATGAGATTCTCTTGGGTTCATAAATGCTGTGTAACATAGGGAGTCTGCTAATAATAATGAAGGGAATTTATTGTTCTTATTTTATATTGATGACAAAGTCAATAACAAACTTTTAAAAATAATTTGGCAATTTTTTGAAGAACAATTCTTATCAAGCATATGTTTTCTTTTTAAATCTTTATAAATAAAACATTAGAAAAAGAAAATAAGAAAAAGAAATAAAGGGGTGCCTGGGTGGCTCAGTTAGTTAAGTGACTGCCTTCGGCTCAGGTCATGATCCCGGAGACCAGGGATCAAGTCCCACATTGGGCTCCCTGCTTGGCATGGGAGGCCTGCTTCTCTCTCTCTCATTCCCCCTGCTTGTGTTCCCTCTCGCTGTGTTTCTCTCTGTCAAATAAATTAAAAAAACCTTTAAACAAAAAAAAAAAAAAAGAAAAAGAAATAAAAATAACAACATAAAAAGAATGAAAAAATCTAATCAACAGTGACCATATCAATACTAATGGCTGTTTTTATCACTCACTTTCTTTTTTTTTAATTTTTTTTTTATTTTTCCAGTTAAGATTCTTGTTAAGATTCATTGTTTATGCCCCGCACCCAGTACTCCATGCAATACGTGCCCTCAATACCCACCATCAGGCTAACTCATCCCCAAGACCCTCAGTTTCTGAGTCCAAAGTCTCTTATGTTTCATCTCCCTCCTTAATGTACCCCACTTCCCATTTTCTTGCCTTCTCCTACTGTCCTCTATATTACTTCTTATTCTCCACAAGTAAGTGAAATCATTCTCTGCTTGGATTATTTTACTCAGCATAATCTCTTCCAATGTTGCTACAAAAGTTGGGTATTCATCCTTTCTGATGGAGCTGTAGTATTCCATTGTATATATGAACCATATCTTCTTTATCCATTCGTCTGTTGAAGGGCACCTTGACTTTCCACAGTTTGGCGATGGTGGCCACTGCTGCAATGAACATTGGGGTACATATGGCCCTTCTTTTCGCTACATCTGTATCCTTGAGGTAAATACCCAGTAGTGCAATTGCAGGGTCATAGGGTAGCTCTATTTTTAATTTTTTAAGGAATCTCCACACTGTTTTCCAAAGCGGCTGCACCAACTTTCATTCCCATCAACAGTATAAGAGGGTTCCCCTTTCTCCACAGCCTCTCCAACACTTGTTTCCTGTCTTATTAATTTTGACCATTCTGACTGGTATAAGGTGGTATCTCAGTGTGGTTTTGATTTGAATTTCCCTGATAGCTAGTGATGATGAACATTTTCTCATGTGTCTGTTAGCCATTTGTATATCTTCTATGGAGAAGTGCCTCTTCATGTCTCCTGTCCATTTTTTGATGTGGTCATCTTCTTCTTGGGTGTTGAGTTTGAGGAGTTCTTTATAGATCTTGGATATCAGCCCTTTGTCTGTAGTGTCATAGGCAAATATTTTCTCCCATTCCGTGGGCTGCCTCTTTGTTTTTGTTTAAAGATTTATTTATTTATTTATTTCACAGAGAGAGAGATCACAAGTAGGCAGAGAGGCAGGCAGAGAGAGAGGAGGAAGCAGGCTTCCCACCGAGAGAGAGCCCGATATGGGCCTCCATCCCAGGACCCTGGGATCATGATCTGAGCCAAAGCAGAGGCTTAACAGAGCCACCCAGATGCCTGCCTCTTTGTTTGTTGACTGTTTCCTTTGAAGCTTTTTATTTTGATGAAGTTCCAAAAGTTCATTTTCACTTTTGTCTCCTTTGCCTTTGGAGACGTGTCTTGAAAGAAGTTGCTGTGGCCGATGTCAAAGAGGTTACTGCCTATGTTCTCTTCCAGGATTTTGATGGATTCCTGCCTCACGTTGAGGTCTTTCATCCATTTCGAGTTTGCCTTTGTGTGTGGTGTAAGAGAATGGTCGAGTTTCATTCTTCTATATGTAGCTTTCCAATTTACTCAGCACCATTTATTGAAGAGACTGTCTTTTTTCCACTGGATATTTTTTCCTGCTTTGTCGAAGATGATTTGACCATAGATTTGTGGGTCCATATCTGGACTCTCTACTCTGTTCCATTGGTCTATGTGTCTGTTTTTGTGCCAGTACCATGCTGTCTTGGTAATCACAGCTTTGTAATAAAGCCTGAAGTCAGGTAATGAGATGCCCCCAGCTTTGCTTTTCTTCTTCTTCAGCAATTCCTTAGCGATTCAGGGTCTTTTTTGGTTCCATATAAATTTTAGGACTGTTTGTTCCAATGCTTTGAAACAGGTTGGTGGAATTTTGATCTGGATGGCATTGAAAGTATAGATTTCTCTGGGCACTATAGACATTTTAACAATGTTTATTCTTCCAATCCATAAGTATGAAATGCTCTTCCATCTTTTTGTGTCTTCTTCAATTTCTTTCATGAGTACCACTCACTTTCTATTGTCTCACAAGGATCTGCAATAATTTTTCATCTATGTTTCTCTCATGTACTTGTGCACATTCTCAGGAGTCTTTGTCTTGGCCAATGCCTTAATGTTTCACCTATGCTTCAGACTTTTGCAATATATTTTTATAAACGCAATTCCCCTCTAAAAGGCATTTTACTACCTGTTCTTAATATTAGTGTATGACTATGAAAAAATGATAAAACCTAATTTTCAAACACTACAGAAATAGTCATAGCCACAAAATGAGATCATTTTAAAACTAACAGGAACATGGAGTAATTCTCATAAGCACAGGCTGAGGTGAGACTGTGAATTCAAAATTGTTTCTATGAAGGGATTACAATTATTTAAAAATGACTGAGGGCATGTGAACAGTAAATACTTTAAAATAGCAAGAAAAAACAAAACTTATTAAAAATTGTTTAAGAGCTGGGTTTTTGAGTGACGCTATTTCAGAGTTGTTACTCATTATAATTTTCTTTGCATAATAGATACACATAAAAGAAAATATGGTGGAAGAGGAATCCCAACTGGGGAGAGTAAGTCATTTACCCAGAGCCTAGAACCACTGTGGACACCTTAGTTTGGGAGATCTTCAAGTACAGCCCCAGGTCTCCTACCCTGACCCCTCCCACCACATGTTTGCTGCAGAGATCTTTTAACTATTTTCAGATCATCTTCTAAGAGAACTGAAACTTCCTCACTTGTTGCTCATGGTTGGGTTGTTCATTCTTCCTTCTGTTTCTAGCCTTTTAGAGGGATAATTCCTCTAATCATGCCATGCCATTAGGTTTCTAAATACAGAAACTCAGATTTTCCTTATCTAGGGGAGATTTGAAGTCATATATATATTTAAACTAAAAAGCACAAACGATTGCGCCAAATTCAAGTGGAGAGCAGTGAGAAGCCACTTACTCCTAAATCCCTCTCACATGGCAGTCCTCCCTTCCTTCTCAACACTGCTCTAGGGTTTTGTTCCATTATTCTTCTATTTGCCTATTCTTTTAAACCCTTCAACCATTTGTCTCCCCTTGGATGCCATTTTTCTGGTTTACACAAAGCACTATTTAGAAAAATGTATAATAATTTTTGGCAATTTATTCTCCACAATTAGACAGGTAGGGTGATGGTGATCAAATGCTTTGAAATCTAGAGATATGCAACGTGAAGATTCCTGTTTGGTGTCCTTCTAATATAAACCCATTCCCTGTATTTATAGAAAGTCATTTTACCTGCTAAACTCCAGTGTGATACATCCCCTTTAGATACAAAAGCATCTCCCTTTACAAAAGCTGTACTAAAATGAATCTTGTGTACACTTGCATCATTAAAACATCAAAAATTTTAGACTGTTTCTTTAAGATTATATCTGATTCAAAGTCTGTTTCTAGAACTCTTATTTTTTTATTATTTTATCTTACTTTATTTTTGCTGTTTCTCTTTTGACAAACAGAGAATGGAAAAGAAGAGGGATGAAGAAGGAAGGACACAAGCCTGCACTTACTGAGCAGAAAAGCAGAACCAAAATAACTTCAGCTATTGTGTTCTTTGCAGTCATAAGCCCTTCCCACCTCCACCAAAGGTGATTTATTTTCGACTAGGAACAATTTGTCTCTGTTTGCTTTAGGAAATTCTCTTCCTTTACCTAAGGGGGGCTGGAAGAGGTGGGATGAGCACTCTCTCTGCTGAATGTTTTTGAGCATGCAGAGTTTAGGTTAAATGAACCTAGGAATAAACTAGCACTATTCTGCATTTAGCATATTAAACAAAGAGATAGAAAATACATAACTTTTTATAGCTTCATATGCTTCTCCTTCTTTTTGCCAGTGGTTTTTCTAATAGCACTCTCATGTCATTTTTGAGCTTAAAGTTTAAATTAAAAAATACTGAAGTATTGACACCCATTCTAAGGACAGGTGAGCCTTTAATCTTTCATAACATACCAGTGAATTTACTTGAAACATAGTTTTTAGTATAGGTTGGTTGTGTTTTGTGATGCTAGGCTATAAAAGTGTCCATGACACTGTTTTTGGATAATGGAAGCCTTCAATAGTTGAGATAGTTACTCTATAGTCATGCTCCTTTTGTAGACAGTAAAATTGTAACCCTTAATATATCACTTGATACCTAGGCAAAACCCATCGCTGCAGCAATCTCTATGTTAACCCTGATAGGCTAAAACAAAGCTGGAGGATATAGAAATATGACCACACAAGTCCCCTGCCCCAAACTACATGACTGGCATACAGTGCTCTGGGAAATGAGCTGGGAAAACAAACATAATATGTAATAAATGTTCAATAAATACATAGGTAATCCAACATGTATTACTAATGAATACTTGTATTTATCTGGGCAATATTTATACAATTTACTTTTGGAGATACTTTCTTTTTTAAATTCTGAAAAGATTATGTTTTCTTTTTTCACTGAGATAAAATATACATAAAATTTACCATTTTACATGTGCAATTCAGATGGCTTAGGTATATTCACAAATTTGTGCAACCATTATCACTATCCATTTCCAGAACTTTGTACTCATTAAACAATAACTCCTGGGTGCCTGGGTGGCTCAGTGGGAGGGTCCTGGAAATCGAGGCCGCATCGGGCTCTCTGCTCAGCAGGTAGCCTGCTTCCCTCTCTTTCTCTGCCTGCCTCTCTGTCTACTTGTGATCTCTCTATGTCAAATAAATAAATAAAATCTTTTAAAAAACCCAAAGCAATAACTGCTCATTCTCCCCTCCCCTCAGCCCCTGGTAACCTCTACTGTACTTTCTGCCTCTATGAATTTGCCAATTTAGGCAATTTAGGTACCTAATATAAGTGGAATAATACAATATTTGCTTCTTAATGACTGGCTTATTTTATAATAATAAAATGTTTTCCAGGTTTGTCCATGCCATAGAATGTATCAGAACTCTATTCACTTTTTTAATTTTTTATAATATTTTATTTATTTATTTGACAGAGAGAAACACAGCAAGAGAGGGAACACAAGCAGGGGGAATGAGAGAGGGAGAAGCAGGTATCCTGCCGAGCAGAGAACCCAATGTGGGGCTCGATCCAGGGACTCTGGGATCATGACCTGAGCAGAAGGTAGACATTTAATGACTGAGTCACCCAGGTGTCCCTCCATTCACTTTGTAAGACTGAATCATATTCCATTGTAGGTATACACCATGTTTTGTTTATCCATTTATTTGATAATGGACATCTGGGTGGTTTCCACCTTTTGACTGACTGTAAATAATATCGCTACAAACACTGGTGTACACATATCTGTTTGAGTCCTTGTTTTCAATTATTTGAGGATACACAGAGAAGTGTAATTTCTCAATCATATAGTAATTCTATAATTAACTCTTTGAAGAACTGCCATTTTGTTTTCCATAGTGGCTTACACCATTTTACATTCCTATCAACAGTACACGAAACCCTCAATTTCTTTTTTTTTTAAAGATATTTATTTATTTATTATTTATTTATTTATTTATTTATTTGACAGAGAGAGAGAGATCACAAGTAGGCAGAGAGGCAGGCAGAGAGAGAGGAGGAAGCAGGCTCCCTGTTGAGCAGAGAGCCCGATGTGGGCCTCGATTCCAGGTCCCTGAGATCATAACCTGAGCTGAAGGCAGAGAGGCTTTAATCCACTGAGCCACCCAGGTGCTCAAAACCTCACTTTCAAGATATTTTACTTTTTAACTCTTTTCCCCTCAAACACACTCTTTCTTTGGCCACCAATTATTGAACATTTATTATCTGCAACATGCCAGGGTGAGTCAAGAACAAATAAGGTAATTGTCAAACATTCTTTGAACAAAAATATTTGAACAAATGTTAAGTCCTAATAATACTGAGTAGTCAGAAATTAAAATTTCATGTTAATGGACTTGTGTAAAAGAATGCATTGCTTATCTGTCTAAATTATTTTCATTTATGGAGGTTGTTTCTTTTTTTATTCCTGTACTATTACTTTTAGATCCTTAGAATATAAAAAAACGAGAGTAATATTAGTAAGTATGCTTAAGTGAACAGAATGCAAACACTGCAAACTATTTCAGTCTGCTCAATATATAACAATAATCGGAGAGACAAAAACAATATAATTATAGCTACAATTATTTTAAATGCTTACTCTGTGGTAAATAGTGGAATAAGTGCTTGATATATATAATCTATGAATTAGAGACTATTATGCCCCTGCTATGAATAAAGAACCTGAGACTCAAAGACACTGGAGGAATTTGCTCAAGGTCACAAAGAATGTAGCAAAGCAAAGATTCAGACTCAGCCTGGTCTTAACAAGTTCAGTATCAAAAACACCACATTTATTTATTTTGACAGTGTTTGATAATACTTAAGTATTATGCTTATTATGAGAGGAAATCTTAAGAAATAATTTCCAAGTACTACCCTAACTCCTGGAAGTAATTGACAAGGTCCCAAGTGTTCCCACATAGAGTTCAGAACAGCTGGAATAAAGTTATATTGTTATTATTTATCAATTTAAGATGTCATTATCATTTACTTCAAGAAAATTACATTCCTCCCCAGAATACTATTTATTTATAGTTGTTTAACACATAAAAATTTAATTCTTTCCACTTTTGAATATAAAGTCCAGCATAATGGGAACTAGAACACTTAATCAACTTTAGGAATTTCAAAAGTTTAGTGTTTTTTTTTCTAGAAAGATTATTGTATTATTTATTTATTTTTCACTTCCACTTTCATCTTTTACTACTTTTTTTTTTTTTATTGTTACTAATTTTTTTTTCCAGTGTTCCAAGATTCATTCCCCATTCCCCACACCCAGTGCTCCACGCTTTAGGTGTCCCCAGTACCCACCACCAGGCTCTCCCATCCCTCCACCCCCCTCCCTCCAAGTTCCTCAGTTTGTTTCTGTGTCCAAAGTCTCTGTTGTTTCGTTTCCCTCCCTAGATTACCCTAGTTCCCATTTACTTT